>RCUC01140462.1:0-41483 GCA_003697995.1 Taxidea taxus jeffersonii
TCTCTCTCTCTCTCTCTCTCTTTATTTATATTTTTGAGAGAGAGAGTGCACACACAAGTGAGGGGGAGGGGTGGTGGAGGGGCAGAGAGAAGGGAGAAAGAGAATCTTACACAAGCTCAGACCCAGTGTGGAGCCTGATCTCACCACCCTGAAATCATGACCTGAACCGAAATCAAGAGTTGGCTGCTTACCTGACAGAACTACTCGGGTGCCCTGAAAAGATAGTTTTAAATAAGTATTTACAAAATCTGCATTAACTGCCAATGCTTTTTTAGATTAGATTTGAGTATTGTGTTGTGATTAAGTGCTGTGACTTTATCTCAGCAGTCTACCCAAAAGGGACAGTCACAGTTAGCTTATTACTTGTGGCTAAAACTAAGTACACTTGATCTTAGCCAAAAGGCCGAGAAGCGATTGTGGCTAAAACTAGGTAAAAATAGGTTTACCTAAAGGAAAGTAATCAAAGAAAAAACACAGAAATTAAATTTAATAGACCCTCGAAGGGTTAGGTACATTCCTCTTGTTTTCCCCCTTAAAGCAAAAGTGAAAAGCAATAGGAAATATGCGAATTGCTGAGTCTGAGATGATAGGGAACCAGTCCACTCAAGCTAGATGTATTTATGAGAAATGTTCTTATATTGAACAAAATAATTTAGTAAAAATTACTTTAATGTGTCCTATCAGACAATAACTTCTTTGGGTCTTTTTTTCTTGAATTGAACTAAATGAATCTTAGGTATTTACAGTCCCAATTGGAGATTTTCCTCTAGTTTTGATCTTATCAATCCCAAGTTCTTGGCTAGCGGGATTCAATTAACTGCAGAGATGTCAGAGATTATGAAAGTAATGAATCAAGAAAAGAATGATTGGAGACCAAGGAAAGACTCACATTTAATTCTATGTTGTAAAAGAGGTCTAATGCTCTAATGCTAGTGTTGTAACGGGCTTTAATGCCAGTTCTTTTATTAAGACAATATATTCAGTGTTTCAATTACCTCAGGTGTTTGAAAATCTTTCAATAAGATGACTAAGAAGAAAGACACAAAGGCATTTTTTAAAACCGGTTCTTGCACTTTTGAAAAAGAAATTCTGGAGGAGTAAGAAATCTTACCAGGATCCTGATGTCATCTGCTTGCTTAAATCATTACTTGCTTACCTCGAATCACTGTTTCTTAAAGCTGAGGCCCATGGATATCTGAAACTACATGTACAGACTACAGGATGAAAAATCCCTTTGAAACCATACCATGGACTGAATACCCATGTACTGAGTGGAGAAAGGAAGGGTTTGCTTGGCTTACCTTTGAAAGATGGTTGGATTTAATGAGACTAGATGGATAAAGGGGTGGTGGGTTCTATGGTGACTAGAGCATCAGCCTGATGCAGTTCTAGGTGTGGATGCCTGTGGACTGGCACTGTTGCCTAGGCTGGGTGGTGAAAGTCCCAGTGGTAAAACTCGCCACCGAAGGTGTATACAATGCCAACCAAGTTACTAATCTTCACCTGGACTGTGTAGACTTGGATAATGAACATCTCAACAGTGACTGTAATGGACTAAACATTAGAAGATCTTCCTCAGTTTTCCCAAACTGCATAAATATTAGAGGTTTCATATACTATTAAGGGAGGTGTAATGACCATCAACATGACTCATATTTTATTTCCTCCCACCAGGTAACAACTAGAGATGTTGGTACCTAAACCACAATTTCATATCATATAAGTGGTATACACCTGCTGAGGGGAGCAGAGCATTGTATAATTCAACAGATTATTCTAGAAAATTCTTTTTCTACCAGTTTAAAATTTGAAGACCCATCCATAATTGTTTCTAAGCCCAAACCATGTGGCTACTATGATATTAGACACTTATAATACAGAAATTCTTAATAATAAGAATAGAACCTCGTGGTTTGCAGAATACAATTATCGTCTTTTTTCATCTGCACAATTCTATGAGATGTCATTGTTTCTCACCTACAAGCAAGAAAATTGAAGCTCAAAAGGTTACTGGAGATACTTTGTGTCATTCTACAGTGAATAAAGTCATAGGTTAGATGCTCAGGGTGAAGGGAAGGGCTGCTCTGGGAGAAAGAACAGCTTGTGTGAAGGACAGAAATGAGAGAGAGAATGTGTTCTGCTTCCCCTCCCCCAACAACTTATTATTTTGAACATGTTCTAATTTAGAGACAAGTTAAGTGACTAGTTCAATGAGCATCTTTCCTTTAGATTCACAACTTTAACATCTTGCCATATTTGAAAATAATTGCAGGAATAATGATGCTTCACCTTTGAATGTTTCTATCTAGCCTCTTAAGAATACAGTCACTCTTGTGGAAGTTTTGAGCTGAGTTTTGAAAAAAGAGAGAGGGACACACTGGTATATTACCACTTTCTCTTTTTTTTAAATTACCACTTTAATCACCACATGATATGAAGCAGATGAGCCTAATATTTTCAGGATTTAATTAAGTTAGTCTTTGAGAAGTAATAATTATTTTACTTTTATTTAAATCTATGTGTTTGTGTATGTGTGTGTGTAGTTAACGTGTTAGATTGCCTTTGATTTTCATAATAGCCCTGGGAGATAATTAAGGTAGATTAAAAAAATCAGAAGAGGAATCTGAGGTGCTAAAGAGGTTATTTTGTTCCAGGTCATTTGGCAAATATGCGAACAAGTCAGGTCTTATGATCAAACTTGTTCCTCCAGATTTTTCCAGCTTCCACAAATGCACAGTTTGCATTCAGAAAGAATCCCAGGTACTAGGAAATTTTGGCACAGTTATGTTCCTAGATGCATGCTCCTTGGATGACTGCCTCTTTTCTTAAAACGTTTTACTTGGGTTTCTGCTACCTTGTAACACTATATTTTAGACTGCAATCTTTTTTTTTTTTTTTAAGATTTTGTTTATTTATTTGACAGAGAGAGACACACAGAGAGAGGGAACACAAGCAGGGAGAATGGGAGAGGGAGAAGCAGTCCTCCTGCTGAGCAGGGAGCCCAAGATCATGGCCTGAGCAGAAGACAGACTCTTAACCAAATGAGCCACCCAGGTGCTCTGACAAAAAGATTTTAATAGAAGTAGGATGGCTAGACACTTGCCAGAGAATCCAATCTCCTGGATTCTCTTAGAAGCTTGGAACAGCACATAAAAACAACAATAAACAATGAAAAGAAGCAGCAGCAGCAGCTTGGAATGGATAACTCACATCCTTCATTAAACATTTGTCCTCAAATAAAGAAATAAGAGACATAACATTTCCTTTTTCACTGCCATAGATAATGTGACAAATTATATTTTTTACACAATTTCCTTGAGGTCCTGATAAAGATAGTAGTAAGAAGGGTAGCATTTTCTTCACATTTGTTCTGAATTTGGCAAGAGAAGTAAAATTTTGTGTTGTCTTCTTTCGTTTCTGGAGTTCCAGGAAACATAGTCCCGCCCATGGCGGGCACGGAGCTGGAAGCAGAGAGAGGAAGAGAAGTTCTGAAATGTCCTGAGCTTCCAGAGTTCTTACAAGTTTCCTATTTGGTAGTAAACCTTGACCACTCTAACCAGAGTCCAGGAATAAGCGTGGCGGGGGCAAGGAAAGGAAAGAGTTAACGGGTGTGGAATAAGTGGGTGGGAAGTTAACGGGGAAGTTAACTGGTGAGGAAAGGGGGAGGGAAAATGGAGAAGGAGAGGGAGAGAGGTATCTTTGAAAAGAATACTCTTTCTTCATTGAATGAAGAAAATATATGCAAAAGGTTATTTTTTTCCAGGCTTTCCATTTTATTTTATCATTCTGTATGGCTGTCTTTATGCCAGTACTGTTGCTCTGTAACTGGCATTGCAAAGTAGTTTTGAAACTGGGGAACATGGTTTCCTTCAAACTTCTTCTTCCTTCTTCAAGATTGTTTTGGTTATTTGGGGTCCTTGGAGTTTCCATATGAATTTTAGGATCATCCTGTCAATTTCTGCAAAGAAGTCAGCTGAGATTTTAATATGATTGCATTGAATCTGTGGATCAATTTGGGGGAGTATTGCCTTCTTAACAATATTAAGTTTTCTGACCTATAAACATGGGAATCTGTTTATTTAGATGTTTAATTTCTTTCAACAGTGTTTTGTCATTTTTAGAGTACAAGTTTCACAACTTTGTGAAATTTAATCCCAAATATTTACTACTTTAAATGCTTTTGTAAATGGAATTCTTTTTCTAATTTTGTTTCTGATTGTTCATTGCAAGTGTATGGAATACTACTGATTTTTGTATATTCATCTTGTATCCTACAATATTGCCAAACATGTTTATTAATTCTAATAGCATTTAAAGCAGATTCCTTAGGATATTCTCTATATATGACCATGTAGTCTGTAAATGGAGATAGCTTTATTTCCTCTGCTTCAATCTGGACTCTTATTTTCTTGCCTGATTACCCTGGTTAGAACCTGCAGTATATTGTTGAGTAGAAGTGATGATAGCAGATAGCTTTGATTTGTTCCTGATCTTCAGATGAAAGCACCCAATTTTTCACCATTAAGTATGTTAGCTATAGGTTTTTTAAATCTACTTGAACTTCCCCTCCAAACCTAGTGTTATAAGAGATTTTGTCATGAATAGGTACTGGATTTTGTCAAATGCTCCCCCCCCCCCATCTATTGATATGATCATATGATTTTTTTCTTCTTTAACTTATTGATATGATGGGTTACATTAATTGATTTTCAAATGTTGAACCATACTTGCATACCTGGAATAAATGTCATGATGTATAATTATTTTTAAATAATTTTGGATTTGATTTGCTAATATTTTGTTGAGGATTTTTCATCTGTATTCATAAGAGATAATGGTTTGTTATTTTTACGTTGATGTTGTTATCTAGTTTTGGTATCAGGGTTTACACAATCAGGGGTTCTGTTTCACTGTCTTTGACCACACTCAGCTATTAAGTTTCACTAATTGCTATGTGATGGCTACATTGTTTTCAGCAATGCTGAAATGCCCAAATTGTTCCACAGACAGATCCAGTTCAATCTGGGCTCCTTCGAAGGAATTGTCTTGAGGTCAGTGTTGGAGACTTGTTCTGAGCCCAAGAGAGCTCTTCCCAGCTGTTTCTTTCCTTGGCTCTCTCTGCTGAACTAACTGGTTGATTGTTCAGTATATATCTTTAATGCACTTGCCAGTCTCCTATTAATTACTTCTCAACTCAAGATCTGTCATTTTTGAGAACACCCTTAGGCTTGAACTTCCCTCTACTCTGTTGCAAGTGAAATCTGTTCCTTTGGAAATCTGTTCCTTCAGAGCTCTCTGATTTGTGGCTTGCCTTTCCCCTTTTGCAAAATCTCCAAGCCAAATCTTTGGAGCTGTCAGGAGGAGGAGCCATGTGTTTCTTTCTGAGGGACACATTTGCTTTAGCAACTGGGTACTCAGCAGGAGAATTGCAGCTGTAGTCTCTGGTCTTCTCAGCTTGGGCAAGGAACCTCTCTTTATGAAGGAGCCAGAACAAGGGCAACTGGGACTCCACTCTTCTCAGTGGACTGCCCCTAAGGTAGAGCCTCTATCCCTCAAGTTGGGGCTGAGTGATAGAAGGGACCATCATTGGAACCCCTGTTCAAAATCTCCTCTCTGTTATATCCAAGGGAACTCCATGCTCCCTAATCCCCTTCCACATATGATTCTGAGTTAGATTTTGCTGATATCCAACTTGAAAGAGATCTACTTAGGCATTTGAGAACCCCCTGCTTCACCGCCTTGGAGTTAATTAGTTGGTGGAAACTTCTTTAGAGAAATTAAAAAATTCCAAGTTTCCCCATAGGCAGTAGGGAGATAATTTGTTGCCTTAGTGCTTCAGCTTGGAGTCATCAGTATCTGTTTCACTTTTTCTGACCCTGTCCTTTGCTTCAAAAACTCAAATAATATAGAAGAGCTTATAATCATAATATAATAATAATAATGTCTTCTACCCTTTTATTGAATGCTTTCTAAGCAATTTTTATGAAATTACTCACTCTAGGCCCTGTTTTTCCACATCCAATTCTGTTCTACTAAGGCAATCTCATCTAGCAGTTTCTATTTTGAACTATTCTGAGAGTTATTTCCATAGCTTTAATATGTTTAGATTGCTATTTTTGGCTCATCAGCTTAGTCTCTTATGTTGTGATTGGTGGTGAACTTTGAAAGCTGCTTTGGTTTCAAGAATTGGGTTTACACTATCCTTTTCATAAGAAAGCATAGAGAATGTGGTTCAAAAGGATTTAGGATCTGTAAACAAGAAACATGTAATAGACTCTTCTGGCTGTAGGTGAATATACATAAAATGCACCTGAAACAATCGACCACAGGAAATAACCAAATACATTTCAATAATCTTTCCACGTAATACGCACCAAATTGTACAGGAAATGAAAGGACTGCAGGGAGGCTGCCACTCCAAACATCATCCATGATGTGCTATGAAGGTCTGGGATGAATTAACCGCAGGATTCATGTGTACCGTGTGACAAGAGGAACCTGTGTTGAGCATTTGTAAAACAATGGATAGTTCCTTTATCAATTGGTTTTGACTGCATGCTCATATTTAACCTAATTACTGAAGTTAACTGAGTAATTAAATCTAATTACTGAGTAATGCATTTATGAAAGTGTTCATTTGTTTTGTGAATCACTCTAAATTATGCAGCTTAAGTCTTTTTTTTTTTAAAGATTTTATTTATTTATTTGACAGACAGAGATCACAAGTAGGCAGAAAGGCAGGCAGAGAGAGAGGAGAAAGGAGGCTCCCTGCTGAGCAGAGAGAGCCCGATGCGGGACTCAATCCCAGGACCCTGGGATCATGACCTGAGCTGAAGGCAGAGGCTTTAATCCACTGAGCCACCCAGGCGCCCCAATTATGCAGCTTAAGTCTTATTCATGATGCAATCTGTGCTATATATAGCCACCTTATCTCTTCTTTCCAATAAAGGTAAGAGCTCACCAAAGAAAATAATCAAAGAAACAAGAAAACTGTCAAATGAATTGTGAGAGAACTACTAAGAATTTTAAGTTACTTACATTTAAACCATATCTATCTTTCGCAATAGGAAATGGTCTAGTTTTTCTCCGCTGGAAGTACAGCTTCCAAAAGGGAGGAGAGAAAAATCTTTTATGTATTTCTAGTCAAATTTCTGGCAGTTGAGGCACGATTGTGGTCACTTGGAACAGGCTTATTTAGGCTGCCTTATGTGGGGAACGTTGTGAACAAATGCGCTGACAGTTTGAATAGGTTCTGTCAACACTGAACTGAATTATTTCAATCATTTATTTTCTCTCTTTGTGGAGCTTCCCAAAATGATGGGATAGGACAGGTCCAACATTTACCTTGAAATTAGTCCAATTAGAACTTTGGCAGCAAAATTGTAACCTCCCCAGCTGTGGGTTGAGTGTTTCAGAGGTGGGTACGTGTGATCACGGCATGTACAAGGAATGCCTTTGGCAATGGGTAGAGGCCATTCAGAGTATAAGTTAGTCTGTGTTCTTTATTCACTCTTCATGGAGTAAAGAAGGATCCTGTCACTGGGGGGACTGATCGTGTTCACAGGGGAACTGATGATGTCAAATTATTTACTTATTTTTTTTAAGATTTTATTTATTTATTTGACAGACAGAGATCACAAGCAGGCAGAGAGGCAGGCAGAGAAAGAGAGGGAAGCAGGCTCCCCGTGGAGCAGAGAGCCTGATATGGGGCCCGATCCCAGGACCCTGAGATCATAACCTGAGCTGGAGGCAGAGGCTTTAACCCACTGAGCCACCCAGGTGCCCCGATGTCAAAATTATTAAATGAGATCATGTTCTCTTCAATTTATGCTAGCGTCATGCTTTTATCCATATTGAATTCATATGGATTTATTAGATTGTTAATCTTAAAAATGGGGAAAAATTTAGATCTTATCTTCTGGTAAATATGTTTCCTATTCCCTGTAGTGGCTAGAGCACCTGCTGTTAGAAGAACCTATCTGAATTTTGTTGATATACTGTGCAATAATGGCACATTATGAAGGCCTTGATCCCGCCTCTGGAATAACCTCTGAATAGAGTGACACAATCTTAGGCAAACTTTAATGTTTGTTTATGGTGCATTATTATTATTATTATTGGCATGAAGTAAGCACTCACTAAACACTAGCTGCTGTCATTCTCACCGCCCACCACCACCACTCCCACTTCCTTGACTCTGATTATCCACTTCCCACACTCACGATACTTTGTCACATGTTTCTGTCTTTGCTGATGCTCTTCTCTCTCCCTGGAATTGCTCTTTTTGTTCACCTTCTTCCTCTGAAAAAAAAGTTCTGTTTATATTTTTTCTCCTCCAGATAATCATCTCTATAAACTTGTGAAAACTTGTTGCTAAATACCCTATAATATATTATAATTATCTTATTTTACCCACCATTTCAACTATAGCAATGGCTAGTAAACTACAGCCCTGGGGCCAAGTCCAACTCACTTCTGTTTATGTAAATAATTTTTTTTTTAATTTTTAAAGATTTTATTTATTTACTTGAGAGAAGGGAGAGAGAGAGAGCATGAGAGGGGAGAGGGTCAGGGGGAGAAGGAGCCTCCCTGTTGAGCAAAGAGTCTGATGTGGGTCTTGATCCTGGGACTCCACGATGATGACCTGAGCTGAAGGCAGTCGCTTAATCAGCTGAGCCACCCAGGTGCCCTGTAAATAATGTTTTATTGAGTCAAAAACACATTGATTGTTTGCATATTATCTATGGCTACTTTTATGCTCCCAAGGCAGAGTTTGGTAGTTGTGACAAGCCCCTATTGCCCACAAAACATCATCTTTACTATCAATTTACTTCTTTTTCTTTTGAGAAGGGCTTTAAATTACATATTTATTTTCCTATCTGGGTACAGACCTATTCAGATTTTACTTTTTTGTGTGTATTAGTTTTTATAAATTTTATTTTTTAGGAGCTTTTTAAAATTGAGATATAATTGACATATAATATTATATTAGTTTTAGGTGTATAACATAATAATTAGTTTTAGGTGTATAACATAATAATTCGTATATATTATAAAATGATCACTACAGTAAGTCAAGTTAGAGTTACAAAATTTTTGAGTTACAGAGTTACAAACATTTTTTTTCTTATGATGAGAACTTTTAAGATCTATTGTTTTAGCAACTTTCAAATATGTACTACAGTATTATTAGCTATAGTCGTTATGCTGTACATCATATCCCCATGACTTATTTATTTTATAACTGGATGTTTGTACCTTTTGACTTGCTTCATCCATTTTGCTACCCCTACTCCCTGGCCTTGACAACCATCTCTCTGTTCTCTGTATCTATGAATTCTGTTGTTGTTGGATTTATTGTTTTGTTTTTATTTTGAGTTTGTACTCTAAGTTAGGTCATACAGTATTTGTCTTTGTCTGACTTATTTCACTTAGCGTGATGCCCTCAAGGTCCACTCATGCCATCCCAAGTGTCAAGATTTCATTTTTAATGGTTAACTAATATTCCATTATAAACATATATACAGTATTTTTTTTTATCTATCAATGAGCACTTAGCTTGTTTCCATATTTTGGCTATTGTAAGTGATGCTATAATGAACATGTAAGTGCATATATCTTTTTGAGTTAGTGTTGTCATTTTCTTTGGGATAAATATCCTTATCTGGAATTGTTGGATCATATGGTAGTTCTATGGTTAATTTTTTGAGGCATCGTCACTCTATTTTTCATAGTGGTTGCATCAATTAACATTCCTGCCAATAGGCACAAGGGTTCCTTTTTCTCCACATTCTTGCCAACACTTGTTCTTTCTTATCTTTTTAATGGTAACCACTCTTAACATGTGTAATGTCATATTTTATTATGGTCTTGATTTACATTTTCCTGATGATCAGTGACATTGAGCATCTTTTCAGGTATTTTTTGGCTATCTATCTTCTTTGGAAAAATGTCTATTCAGATCTATCTATTTTTAAATCAGATTTTTTTTTTCTATTCAGTTGTGTGAGTTCTTTATATATTTTGGGTATTAACCTCTAATCAGTTACATGATTTGCAAGTATTTTCCCCCATTCACTGTTACCTTTTCAACTGTTGATGATTTCCTTTGCTTTGTAGAGACTTTAGTTTAATGTGATCCCATTTGTTTATTTTTGCTTACGTTGCCTTTGCTTTTGGCATCAGATTAAAAAAATTGTTGAGCAATTTTTTTTTTAAAGATCATTTATTTATTTATTTGAGAGACAGCGATCACAAGTAGGCAGAGAGGCAGGCAGAGAGGAAGGGAAGCAGGCTCCCTGCTGAGCAGAGAGCCGGATGCGGGACTCGATCCCAGGACCCTGGAATCATGACCTGAGCCAAAGGCAGAGGCTTCAACTCACTGAGCCACCCAGGCGCCCCTGTTGAGCAATTTTAAGAAGCTTACTGCCTATGTTTTCTTCCAGAAGGTTTATGATTTCATGTCTTACATTACTTACATTTGAAGTAATTTCTGTGTATGGTGTAAGACCATGCATAAGACCAGTTACATTCTTTTGCATGTGATTGTCCAGGTTTCCCAGCACCATTTATTGAAAAAACTGTACTTTCATCATTCTATATTCTTAGTTCCTTTGTTGTAAGTTTATTAGCCATATATGCATGGGTTTATTACTAAGTTTGACAGTTCTTTAGAGTTCCCTTTTTTTGTTTTAAAGTTCCATTTCCAAGTTATCATTTTTTGAATAAAGTTTTCCTAAGGTTGACAAAGAAGAGTACATTTTAGGTTTATTCTGTTCAGTATGTTGGCGATTAGCCACATGTAGCTATTAAGCTTTGCAATGTGGCTAGTTCAGATTGAGATGTTCTGTAAGTATAAAACACACACCAGATTTCAAGTCTTAATACAAAAATAATGTAAGGTAGTTATTGATTATATGTTGAATTGATAACATTTGGGATATATTGGGTTAAATATTATATATATGTTTACTAATTAATTTCAGCCCTTTAATTTTACTTTGACTTTATATTTACATGTGTGGCTCACATTATATTTGTATTGGACAACATGGCTATAGAATATTCCAGAAAGAAAGACGAAGAAGTAGCAGAATATTTGTCTACTACAAGGCAAGAAAAAGATTTTTTTAAAAAAGCAAAGGAAAAAGCAGAGTGAGTAGAAATCAGGAAAGGTATGGTGGAAATAAAATAAATACATAAGTAATCACAACAGATGTAGAAGTTTCATGACCTTGCAAATGAGTTTAGAGACATTTATATGAGGCAAATGCACTCATGAAAGGAACAAGTGTCTTTTTCAGTTTTTCAAGTTATTCTGTGTCAGGAATATTGGCATGGTGTATTTTGTCTTTTCTTCTAATGCGAGGCTTATGGGTGTACCATTCTAGAGACAGGCAGGTGGAGGAAAAAAATTTAAAACGAGACAGTGGAGAAAAAAAAGGTTCCCTTTAAAATTATATTTTATTATCAGAGACAAGGGGCTACATAGTAGCTAATCATTGAAAGACTGTTATTGTTCTGAGTAACGTATTACTACCCTCACAGTTTTGAAGACCTTTCTATTTAATTTCAAAGATTCCATTCTTGGAAAAATAACTTGCATTTTGAAAATATACAAGAAATTATATGAATAATTATTCATTTGAATAGAGAAAGAATATATTCTCATGTTCATAAATTAAACCTGTCCATCTGTAGGAAACAATTGGCAACTATCTTTAACAGTTACCATTTTTAGTTTTGGTAGAAATGATTCAACACCTGGCATTTTTGCAAGGTTAGAAAGGTTTACAATTTACAACTATAAAAGAGGTAATGATTTATTAACTCACTGAAATTTCCATCGAATTCAATGTGATAGAACATCTGAATATTATGAAAAGAAAATTCAGAACCATCAACCCCCTTAAATCTACTATATACACAAACATGTCTTATGAACTTAATTCAAAATATGTAGTAGAAAAAGACTTAAGAATTGTTTTGGCAAGTCCTTGCTTATGTATTAAATTAATTTTGCACTCAATATTTAAAAATAATAAAACCACCACAAATTCATTATTTTCAACATTGTTATTTTAGTTTACTTTATCCAGAGAATAGTACAGTAACATGCCATTTTCTTTCATTGGGGTTTCCATTCATTCATTTATTCAGTAAGTGAATATCTACCTACTATGTGCCAAGAACTCACTGAAGTATTAAGGATTCAGAACAGCAAAAGACATGCTCATGCTGTTATGTTGCTGTCAGCCTGGTGGAGGAAATAGCCATATGAGCAGATCAGTCAAATCTAATGAAGGAAGGGCCATAAGAGGAAGCAGAACCAAATGTGGTGGGGAACAGAGGGGAGCAAGTAGGTGCCTTCTTGGTGGGCAGGTGGAAGGGGCTTTGCAGAAGAGACATTTGAAGCAGGTCTTGAAGGATGAGTAGATGAGAAACGACTTAAGGAGAGGAACATTCCTGCCAGGAGAGAAGTAAGTATGTTCACAGCAAAAAGACATAAAAGAAATTGGGGAAAGATGAAGAATAGAGTGGAGTGTTCATAAAAAAAGAGAGAGAATAGTGGTTTTAGCCTTCTATTTCATAGTAATGAATCCAGGAGGTATCAGTGATTTTTATAAAAGACAGAAACTTTGATTTTCCTTAAAAAAATTCCTTTCTTCCACAAAAAGGAGTAAAAGCTGCAAGAATATGGACATAAGGTGATGTATTTTTAAAAAAGATTTTATTTATTTATTTGACAGAGAAAGAGATCACAAATAGGCAGAGAGGCAGACAGAGAGAGAGGGAGAAGCCGGCTCCCTGCTGAGCAGAGAGCCTGATTCGGGGCTCGATCCCAGAAACCTGAGATCATGACCTGAGCTGAAGTCAGAGGCTTAACGCACTGAGCCACCCAGGCATGCGATAATGCATTTTTAAAGAGATTTATTTGAAAGAGAGAGAGGGAGAGAGAGAGAGAGAATGAGTGGGAGGGGCAGAAGGAGAGGGAGAGAGAATCCCAACCAAACTCTGTGCTGAGCACAGAGCCCCACGTGGGGCTGGACCCCACAGCCCTGAGGCTGTTACCACAGCCAAAACCAAGAGTCCGTCACTCAACCAACTCTATCACCCAGGCACCCTAGTAACACACCTTTTATTTCTGCAAATAGTCAAGTTGAATAAAGGTTTCTAATTAGGTGCTCATGTATTATGACTGGGGAATTTCACTACCTACTACAATGTACACTGTATACTCTGCATTGTACACTGACACAGAAGGAAAACCATTATGTAGCAGAAGAAAATAATTTTGTCAAGAACACAATGTGCTCAAGCTGAGTTTCCTATTAGTAAGTAGCAAAAAGATGATTACAAAGAAAAAGACTTCACTCAGATGACATATACAAGTAGCGACCAGCCAAAATCCTCTTTCATTTATATTTACTTAATACTCTAGACCATGGAATTTGGTGCCCATTAATCTTGGGTTAATATGTCTGACTTTGCCATTTACTAGTTGTGAACACTTGGGAAAGTCAATCACTTTCTTGATGCTTCTGTTTCCTTCTGTGAAGAGTGAGGATAATAATAATACTTCATAGGGTTGTTGGGAAGATAAAATGAGAAAATTTTAGTAAAACTCTTAGTACAGAGCCCGTGAATAGGATATGTGTAACAGATGGCAACTATTATTATTAATTTGTCTTGTCAAATTATTTTAAAATTTTGTGCATTGGTTATTGATCCTCTGGTGCTCTTTGGCAACTTCTGTAACCCCCTGAGGCTGGAAGGTAATCAACAAAGGGGAAAATTGTTGGAGAAACTGGTCTCAGACCTGAAAGAAGTAGCCACCAGCTTCTAATGCTTTTTTCCCCAGAAAATACAAATTGAGGAGAAATATCTAATTCTAATGCAATCTGGAATTGGAAGTGGAAATTATTTATTTATTTATTTATTTTTTAAGATTTTATTTATTTGTTTGTTAGAGAGAGAGCACAGGCAGACAGAGTGGTAGGCAGAGGCAGAGGGAGAAGCAGGCTCCCTGCCAAGCAAGGAGCCTGATGTGGGACTCCATCCCAGGACGCTGGGATCATGACCTGAGCCCAAGGCAGCCGCTTAACCAACTGAGCCACCCAGGCGTCCCGGAACTGGAAATTATTTAACCGAACCCTTTATGGACAAGGAAAATGTGAATCAGAGAGATCCAATGGTGTAGACTACATAATTTTGTGCCCATAGTTGGACACAAATACATATATAGTTGATCTCCTGTAGTTTAACCTGTGTGCCAGCCGTAATATTCCTCCTCAGTTTCAGTTTTCTAGGGAAGAAGGCACTAGAAACAGTACCAAAACCTGAGGGACTTAGAGCAGAAGTGTATTGCTTTACAGATCTGGAGACTAGAAGTCTGTGATCAAGTTGCTGGCAGACCTGGTTTTTTCCACGGGCTTTAAGAGAGAATCAGTTCCACACCTCTCTCCCAGCTTCTGGAAGTTTGTTGGTAATCTCGGGTGTTTCTTGTCTTGTAAACACATCACTCTGATATCCCCCATGCTCACATGGCATTCTCCTTGTGTGACTCTGTGTCCAAATTTCCCCCTTTTAAAAGGGTATCAATCGTATTGGATTGGGGCACGCTACTCTACTATGATCTCATCTGAACTAGTGACATCTGCAATGATTCTGTTTACAAACATACTCACGTCACATTCTGACGCACCAAGGGTAAGGTTTCCAGCAAATGGATTTGGATGGGGGACACAGCTCAATCCATAACACCATCTAGCATATTATATACTTTATTTATTTTGCTTCTTCTTTGTTTCCTCTCGGTTGAGTATTAGCTGCTGGAAGAGCAAGTGTTGTCAGTCTTCCCAAACTAGCTAGACAACAAGTGAACAGTCAAAAACCAGAATCTAAATTCCTTGAAGACAGAGAATTTTTCAGTTTTCACTCTGTTGAATCACCACTGCCTATAACAAAATCTGGCATACAGTGGGCACTCAATAAATACTTCTTGGGTGCACCAATGACATTTAGAATTAGAGAGCCCAATGTTGCCTTTATTTTATAGACTCTTTCATAAGCAATAAATGTAATAGTCACTTATGGAGAAAAAAGAGGGACACCTGCGTTTCTGAAAATCAGGACATGAAAAGAATATTTTCACTGCGAGAAAATATTCTTTATTCACGACTTTTAATTATATTGCAGAATGACTAAAACACCAGAAAAATTAGAATTACCACCTTGACACTTTCCTTGATTTTCCAGAGATGAGATCTAAAATTTTCTTTTTTAAAAAGATTTATTTTGATTGATTAATTGATTGATTTTAAAGATTTTTATTTATTTATTTGAGAGAGAGAAAGAGAGCACAAGTAGGGAGAGGGGCTGAGGGATAAGCAAACTTCCTGCTGAGCAGGGAGCATGATGCAGGACTCAATCCCAGGACCCTGGGATCACTGCCTGATCTGAAGACAGATGCTTAACCAGTTGAGCCACCCAGGGGCCCCTAAACTTATTATTAATTTTTTTAAGACTTTATTTTTAAGGAATCTCTACATCCAATGTGGGGCTTGAACTCACAACCCTGAGATCAAGAGTCACATGCTCTATCAACTGAGCCAGCCAGATGCCCCAAACTTACCTTTTCATGAAAGAAGAAGAAAAAAATTTAGATGGCCAGATAAAAAGTTTTGTGTGACAACAAGGGAGATAGAACGAAACAAAGTTCAAAAAGCTATTAAAATATCTTTGAGAACAAATCGCTTTCTGGAAGGCCCAAATTAGTCATTTCATCAAGATCAGCAGGCTGACAGCAGATGGCGCTGTTCCATCCCCACTTCTTAGGAACTGCGCAAGCAGCCACCTTGGGAATGATTAGGAGAGACAGTGGCAATTGTCCCCCACTTTAATTTCGACAAGTGACCCACTTAAAATTGCTTTCAGTGGGAACACGTCTTTCTCCAAATATTTTACTTCCATGGAAACTATCTAAATGTGGGTATTCTAGTCATTGAAGTATAGAAAATTAAAGCAGTGAAGTAGGAGAAAAAGATGGGAAAGCAGGGTAGAACTTGTGCTATGGGCATTTTTCTCACCATGCCCAGAAAGTCCATTCTGAATTGGTTGGCATTTAATTAATTCAGTTCACAATATTTCCAGCAAAGTAACAGGTGCTCAGTGTGTATCTATGAACACAATAGAGATTCCTATACCTGAGGAACTTCTTCTTCTTCTTTTTTTTTTTTTTTAGATTTTTTATTTATTTATTTGACAGACAGGGATCACATGTAGGCAGAGAGGCAGGCAGAGAGAGAAGGAAGCAGGCTCCCCATTGAGCAGAAAGCCCAATGCGGGGCTCAATCCCAGGACCCTGGGATCATGACCTGAGCTGAAGGCAGAGGCTTTAACCCACCGTGCCACCCAGGTGCCCCACCTGCGGAACTTCTATTGCAGCAGAGGGAGGAAGTCAATAAGAATAAGAAATAAGAAAATTGTATAGAATGTTAGAAGTTGGGATGCCTGGGTGGCTCAGCCAGTTAAGCGTCTGCCTTCGGCTCAGGTCATGATCCCAGAGTCCTAGGATCAAGTCCCGCATCAGACTCTTTGCTCAGTGGGGAGTCTGCTTCTCCCTCTGCTTGCTGCTGCTTCCCCCCCCACCCCCGCCGCTTGTGCTCTCCCTCTCTCTGACTTAAAAAAAAAAAAATTAGAATGTTAGAAGTTGGTGAGTGTCACCATGAAAAGATAAAGGTTGAGCATGATAAGGCAGTTCAAGGGTCCTGGGTGATAGGGAGGATTTGATTTTATAGAGGGTATTCAATGAGAAGGTGAAAAAATTTTTTTGAAAATTTATTTATTTGACAGAGAACAAGCGAGAGAGAGTGAGTAAGCATGAGCGGGAGGGGCAGAGGGAGAGGGAGAAACAGGCTCCCCACTGAGCAGGGAGCCTGATGGGGGACTCCATTCTAGGACCTTGAGATTAGGACTTGAGCTGAAGGCAGATGCTTAACCGACCGAGTCAATCAGGTGCTCAGGTGCTCCTGATTTGTGTTTTTAAAGGATCATTCTGTCTTGTGATGAGAAGAGCAGAATCTAGAGTGCCAGGAGAAACTGATGGGAAACTAAGAGAGAGCTATCAGATCAGCACAGGAAGAAGCTGATAGTGGCTCAGCCTGGCTGTCAGTGGAGGCACTGCAAAGTCGCAGGATTCTAGCTCTTTATTTATCTGGATATTTATTATCAGGATATTTATCAAATATTATTATATTAGAGTAGATAGATTTTTTTTTCTGATGGATTGGATGTTAAGTGTGGGAAGAAGAGATATGTCAAAGATCTCAAGGATTTTTCCTTGATTGACTGGAATGACAGGGAAGACAAAAGGAAGAGTGATTTATGTAGCATAAATAAAGAGTTGCCAGCTGGAGGTACTGATTTTAAAATGTCTACCATCAACTGAAGTGGAATGATTATGGGAAGTGAGAGTCTGTGGGGGAAGATGAGGGCCACGTTTTGGACATACTGAATTTGAGATGTCTCTGTTAGCCATCAAAGTGGCAAGAAGGAGTTTTGGAAGATTTTTGAGTGTGAAACTGATCATCTGTTTCCATCAGCATGGGATGCCTCTGAGCAGAAAGGCTGGAGTAGAGCAAATGGTCTAGAAAGCAATTATGACCAGGGTCAGATAATAAGAACCTGAATTTAAATTGTCAGTAGGTGTGGAAATGGGGGGAGAAGGACCGTGATTATTGCACAGACAGAATGTCCAGGATTTAGTGGCTGGTTAGATGTGTAACCAGAGAAGGAGATCACATGCCTGGGTTATAATATGATGGTTAGTGATATTAGTAAAATAGAAGAGATGAATTGCAGATTTTTTTCCCCTCTGAGTATATATATTTGTATATTCATTCTTCAATTCTCTTGCATTCTGCAAAATTTTCTTTGTATCATCCCATTTGTTCTTTTTTAATAAAGCTATTATTTATTTATTTATTTGAGAGAGAGAGAGAGAAAGAGAGGGCATGAGATAGAGAGAGAGAGCTCAAGCAGAGAGGAGAGGTAGAGGGAGAAACAGGCTCGCCACTGAGCAGGGAGACTCACCTGGGACTCAATCCCAGGACCCCAGGATCATGACCTGAGCCAAAGGTAGCTCCTTCACCAACTGAGCCACCCAGGCACCCCTCTTTTTGTAGCTTCCTAAAAAGTTTCAAAGAAACTGAGAAATCTATCCTACTAGGTTTAGGGGGAAAAAAAAAAAACCTGTGATACTTTCCATTGTGATTCTTTTAGATAACTCTCACTTGAGTCATGTTTATTTTACTTCTGAAACGAGGAAATTTACATTGCTTTTTAAGGTGAAGGAACCTGCACTGCTTTGGTAATGAATAACACAGGGAATGCATCTCCTCCTAGGAAAGCAAGAAACAGCTCAAGACCAATTCTGTTGACAAGGAAGACCAACAGGCACCAGTCTGCATTGGCACTTAAGAATTTGTCCCTTTAGGAGTGCCTGGGTGGCTCAGTGGGCTCAGTCAGAGCCTGGGTGGCTCTACCTTCAGCTCAGGTCATGATCCCGGGGTTCTGGGATCAGGCCCTGCATCGGGCTCTCTGCTCTGCGGGGAGCCTGCTTCCCACCCCCTCTCTGCCTACAAATGATCTCTGTCTGTCAAATAAATAAATAAAAATCTTAAAAAAAAATTTGTCCCTTTAATGCATGAATCTGCATAGTATTGCACAATTCCTTTGTGACGTTTTGCAAAATGCCTTTCTAATTTGCACTTTCCCTGCAGTAACTGGTAATGTCTGAATATGAGCTAGAGCAAGGGTGACGTTCTACTCACATTTATAGATTTGCCAAATGAAGGGAGCTCTTGTCTTACAGGCACATTTCCAATTTATAAGGCACTTTAAAATTTAGATTATAGGGGCACCTGGGTGGCTCAGTTGATGAAGAATCTGCCTTTGGCTCAGGTCATGTTCCTGGATTTCTGGGATCGAGCCCCATATCCGGCTCTCTGCTTGGCGGGAGCCTGCTTTGACCTGTCCTGCTCCCTCTGCTTGTGTGTGCTCCCTCTCTGTCCAATAAATAAATTTTTACAAAAATTTTTAGATTACGAACAAAGAGTATCCTATTAGTTATTACTCAACCCAGATTCGCACTACTATATGACAGGCACTAGAAAAGGACATAGCGATGCACAATTGTAATACCCATATTTCACTGAACCAAAGATACTTTGTTGGTGGTGCTTTCTTGATCTTACCAGATTGTGTCAGGAGGAGAGTTTTAAACAACGACATTAAGATTGTCTCTAGCTGACAGATTACAAAATACTGTGAATTATAGATTGTATATAAATTCTACAGATCAAATGTGAAAGAAATGCATCTTAAAATTCATGAAATAGGTAGTAGGTAACATTTATTAAGTGCTAACTCTGTGCCAAGAACTACACTCAATGCTTACCGTGTACTGATCTTGGTCTAGAACACCTGCATTCAAGTTGAAGCTTTGTCCAGAGCATGGAAGTTTCCATCAGAACATGAAAGGTATTTCTTTTCCAGTTGTGAAACTAAATTATCTCATTAAATGCAGTTTTCCCTCTTGTAGCTTAGAAAGGCCAAGTTTCTTTTCTTTTCTAATTTTACCTCTTGAGAATCCCCCACTTTGTAGGACCTCAATTTTCAGCACAAGTTTATTATGTAATTTGTGTAAACGAAATTTAACCAAGACTTCTTTACTCCATATTTTGTGAGAAACACTATGGTAGAATCTTTTATAATTGGCTGATTGCCATCCAAAACTAAAAATTCAGGGGAAGTATAGATGTTTATAGATTCTATAAGCGAGAGGGACCTAAGTGTTGAAGTTATGTCATATGGAAGAAAAACAGTATATTCTAATGGGTGTGAGATGAGGACAGATCAGGGAAGATTTGGAGGAAACAATGGAATTTGAGTTGAGTGATGCATATAAGACTTCCAAGAGTAGAGAACTAGTCCAATCAAATATCTCTTAAATCCAATAAAATATCCGACAGCCCCAAATCATGGGTCATAAATGTGATGGTGGGATAACTTCCTGGAATCGAGAAGTAAACACCAAGGATCGTTCTACAAACACAGACACTCAAAAGAGGTGACTAACAGCCCCATTAGATAGCTGTACTGCTCTGGCAAGCCCCACATGGACTAGTCTGAACTTCACTTACCACAGCTGCAAACCCTGCTGATCTCTTTTGACTTGGCAGGATAAAGGGACCAGGTGATTGCTTTGGCTATGGACTTAAGCCAGACTGACCTAAGTGGTCCTGAATCAATGCCTGTTTATAAGGTGAGACTTTAGCTTTTTCAGAAGCAGTAGAGGGCTATTTCAGACATTCTTTCGGATTAAAATCCATGCTATTCTAGAGTACACTTGAAATTCTTTTTTTCTTTTTAAGATTTTATTTATTTATTTGACACACAGAGAGAGAGAACACAAGCAAGGGGAGTGGGAGAGGGAGAAGCAGGCGTCCCGCTGAGTAGGCAGCCCAATACGGGGCTCCATCCCAGGACCCTGGGATCATGACCTGAGCTGAAGGCAGAGGCTTTAACCCACTGAGCCACCCAGGCGCCCCTATTCTTGAAATTCTATACCATTCCACAAAATACAAGTATGTTCAATTAAAATAAACTCTGATCAGAAATAAATGGAAGATATTTTTTTTCTTAAATATTTATCTGCAGACTTTTTGTCTTGCTTTGTTTTGCCTTTTCTAGAGACCTAAGGTCAATAGGGTTTCAAAAATTCTTAAATATTTTTTAATTTTGAAAAAGTTCCAGATTCCGAGAAAGTTGTGAAAACCTAACAGGTGGGTCTGATGCATCTTTCATCCGGTTTCCCCTAGTGGTTATATCTTACAGGATTACAATACAATATGGATGCTGGGGGATTTGACATCAGTACCGACGTGTTCCATAGTTCTGTGCATTTGGTGATATGTGTAGATGTGCAGACTCTCTACCACAGACAAGATACAGAGTGATTCGGGGTGCCTGTGTGGCTCAATGGGTTAAAGCCTCTGCCTTCGGCTCAGGTCATGATCCCAGGGTCCTGGGATCGAGCCCCGAGTCGAGCTCTCTGCTCAGTGGGGAGCCTGCTTCCTCCTCTCTCTCTGTCTGCCTCTCTGCCTACTTGTGATCTCTGTCTATCAAATAAAGAAATAAAATCTTAAAAAAAAAAAAAAAGATACAGAGTGATTCCATACCACAAATCTCTCCCTTGTGACTTTATAATCACGCTTACCCATTCTCCCCCAGCAATCTCTCCTAACACTTGGTAACTACTAACCTATGTTCCATCTCTACAATTTCATCGTTTATAGAGTGTTACATAGATGGAATCACATAGTATATGACCTTTTGAGACTAGCTTTTCACTCCACATAATCCCTTGAGCTCTGTCTAAACTGTTGTGTGAGATGGTCCATGTCTTTTTATCGACAAGAATAGCACAGTATGGATATGCCACCATTTGTTTACCCACTCATCTATTGAGGGACATTTTGTTTTTTTCCCCTTCTTGAGGATTACAAATAATGCTGTTATGAACAATTATGTACAGGTTGAGGTTTTTTTTTTTTTTTTTTGAGATTTCTTAGTTAATTCGTTTGAGAGAGAGAGAGAGAGAGCATGAGAGATCACAAGCCAGAGGGAGGAGGAGAGGGAGAGGGAGGAGCAGACTCCCCACAGAGCAGGGAGCCTGACACGGGGTTGCATCCCAGGACCCCCAGGTCAGAACCCGAGCAAAAGGCAAATGCCCAACCGGCTGAGCACCCAGCTGCCCTATGAACAGGTTTTTATGTGGGTGTAAGTTTTTGTTTCTCTGGAAAAAATGTCTAAGGGTGCCATCGTCAGGTCATATGACAAGTGTAGGTTTAGTGGAAACTGCCAAACCATTTTTCAGAGAAGCCGTATCATTTTATGAGGAACATATGAAGGAAGATCATTTTTTAAAGGGGTATCTCTGCTTAAGAATCCCTTTTAGCTGAGAAGGGCTGTAAGGACATGTTTTTGAGAGAACTTACCAGCTCTTTTACCTCTATAGAGTTTGGTTGCTGAATTATCCCCATTCCTGTTTGTTTGTTTGTTTGTTTTTTCTAGGGCAATTGGGCTTATTCTTAATGCATGGTGAAAAAATACACTTTCTTGGCTGTTACTAATGAGAAACTCATCAGCCACGGTTAGGAAAGAGATATTGCCCTGCTGAAATCTGCTTAGGGGTCCTGAAGCCTTCAAATCTCTCAGTGTCCTAGCCTCTACTTTCTGTCTCTTCCCACAGATAGCCTCTCCCCATCCAGGACCCAGGTTTGCCTTTTTGGTTCTCTATTTGTTACAGGCTATGTTTAAATATTATCTCAAGTAGCAGGATCTCTGGCTGGTTTGGTTCAGCACTGGCTCCTAGTCCCCAGCTTCTGCCAGAGTCCCAGCACTTGTCAGGGAGGCAGACGCATGGCTCCCTCGTTCAGGTCTCAACGCTGACTGTTCCACGCAGCATCATTGACTGGGTGCCCGAAGCTGGCTTGATTTTTCCTCACGGCACACATAATCACCTGACACAGTGTGTGTTAACGGTCTCACCTTGCTGGAATGTAAACTGCTTGAGGACGGGGTCTCTGTGTGGTTCAGTGGACCTGAGAGGTGCCTGTCTCGTCCTATAATCGGTAAGTAGAAGATGAACAAATACACCAACAGAGACTTTATAGTGATTTCCTAGTTATTCTTACGTCTCTGCAATTTATCTTTCACTCAAAGAACTGAAGTCATCCTCTGAAGTCATGGATTGAATCAGCTCATTCTCCTCACAACCCTTGAAGAGTCCTTCATTGCTTACTGCGAGAAGCCCAGACTGGTCTTTCTTCAGTGAATGCTCTTGTCACCCTTAACTCAAATGACCACAGATGTATTGGTTTATTTCTAAACTTTCAATTCTAGTTCACTGATCTATATGTTTTATCCATATGGCAGAACACATTGTTTTGATTACTGTGCCTTTTAGTAAGTTTTGAAATCAGGAAGTGTAAGTCCTTAAATTTTTAAGACCTTCTTTAGAGCAGTTTTAGGTTCACAGCAAAATTAAGACGAAAGTATGGAGATACTCCACACACCCCTGGCCCCCACGTCTGCATGGCCTCCACCATTATCGACATACCCCTGTTTTTCTTTTTCAAGGTTGCTCTGGCTATTTAGGGTCTCTTGAAATTCCATAAGAATTTTAAGATGGCTTTTTCCATTTCTGAAAAAAAAAAAAAAACAAAACTGTTGGGAATTTGGCAGGGATTGCATTGGATCTAGATCATATTTGTAAGATTAATATTAACCATACTGAGTTTTCATGAACATGGATGGGTTGTCTTTCCGCTTATTTAAGTCTTTTTAAGTTTCTTTCAGCAATGGTTTTGTAATTTTCAGTGTACAGGTCTTTCAACTCTCTGGTTAAATGTATTTCTAAGTATTTTATTCTTTTTGATTTGATACTATTATAAATGAAATTGCTTTCTTAATTTTATCTTTACATTGCTTAATTTTAGTATACATTATTAGTGTATGGAAATAACTATTTATAATGTCAGCTCTATATCCTGCAAGTTTGCTGAATTTGATTATTAGATATAATAACTTTTTTGTGGATTCTCTAGGGCTTTCTGTATATAAGTTTCATGTCATCTCAAAACAGAGATGCTTTTACTTTTTCCTCTCCAATTATATATATATCTATATGCATATAGATATATATACACACATATATATTTATTTATTTTAAAAGATTTTATTTATTTATTTGACAGAGAGAGAGAGAGAGAGAGAGAGAGAAAGAGACATCGAGAGAGGGAATACAAGCTGTGGGAGTGGAAGAGGGAGAAACAGGCTTCCCACGGAGCAGGGGTCCCAGTGCAGGACTTGATCCCAGGATCCTGGGATCATGACCTGAGCCAAAGGCAGACGTTTAACGACTGAGTCACCCAGGTGCCCCCCCTTTCCAACTTAGATATATTTTGTTTCATTTCCCTTCTCTTTTCTTCCTTTCTTTTCCTTTTTTTCTTTTTTTACCATAATTGATCTGGCTAGAACTTTCAGTACAATATTGATTGGAAGTAGCAAAAATGGCATTCTTGTTTTATCCTTGATTTGGGGGGAGAAGCTTGAAGTCTTTCACTGTTGAGTAGAATTTTACTTATAGGTCTTTCCCAAATGCCCTTTATCAAATTGAGGAAGTCTCCTTCTATTCCTACTTAATTTTATTTTAATTTTAAAAAACATTTTATTTATTTGTTTGTTTGTTTTAAAAGATTTTATTTACTCATTTGAGAGAGAGAGAGCGTGAGAGGGGAGGGATAGAAGGAGAGAATCTTGAAGCACACTCCCTACTGAACACAAAGCCTGCCACAGAGTTCAGTCTCACGACCCATGAGATCATAACCTGAACCAAAACCAAGAATTGGGTACTCAACTGACTGAGCCACGCTGGTGCCCTCCTGCTTTGTTTATTTTTATCATGATATGTTGTTAGATTTTGTCAGATTATTTTTTCTGCATGAATTGAAATGATTGTTGATTTTTCTCTCCTTTCTATTAATGTGGCATATTATATTGCATTCCTGGCATAAACCTCAGTCAGGATGTATAATCTTAATGTGCTCTGAATCCCATTTGCTTCAGTTTTAAGATTTTCCCATATACCTTCATTTTTCTCTAGCAAAATAGAATAACTTTACTTTTCATATCCTATTTTTCCTAATTTCCTTTGAGGTTTTATTCATTCATTCTTTCATTTATGAGAGGGAAGGGGAGGGCAGGGGGAGAGGGAGAGAATCCTAAGCAGGCTCCATGCCCAGCTCAGAGCCTGTTGCAATGCAGGGGTTGATCTCAAAACCCTTAGATCATGGCCTGAACCAAAACCATGAGTCAGATGCTGAACCAAGTGAGCTACCCAGGCACCCCTCTTTTAAGGTGTTTTAAAATTCTAAGCTGTTACAAGATTAATGAATATATATTTGAAAACACCTGTCCTATACACAGTAGGCATTTCGAAAGTACTAGCTTCTCTCTCCCTGCCTCCTTTCATCGAAATGGTATTTATAGAAATTCATGTCATTTCAGTCTCATAACTAATCAATAACCTTGACTTTAAGATTGCTCTCTACTTATCTTCTAACTCTAACCCCTGGCTATTTGTCTTTGTAGGACATATTTGAATATTATGCCAAAAAACAATTCCCCCAAACCATTCTACTCTCCTTCTGAGGGCTTTTTTGAAGGATAAGATGCTGTGAGTTTGTTGAGAGGACATTTCTAGGAGATGCAAGGGAAGGGTGTAGTCACTGAGTTGCAAATTCAGCATTTTCCCTATATTCTGTAAGGATTTGTGATTTTTTTTATTCATTTGTGGTATTCTCCAAATAATGGTTAAAGGCAAATATTGCTTTTGAGGACAAGTTACTTTATAAAAGGATCTTACATAAGCTCAAGCAGCTAAACTTAATTTACAGAGTTGATAAGCCCAAAATAGACCTCTGGACCTCTACTGATACGAAGTTTCAGATTGCTAAAACTTCTTCGATTGGTAGAAGAAGGGTTATTTCATGCCTGCAAACACCATGGCTCATTGTTAAGAATCCCCCTGTTGCTACTTGAATATGTGTTTGCGAGTGCTCATTTGCAGTTTGAGGTCACTTCTACGTATCTCTTGCTCTTTTGGTCTCTCTCTTTTGTTCTACCATTCCCTGCTTTACTTTTGAGTAGAAATTGAGTAGAAATCAAATTTTCAGGTAAATGAACTTATCTGTTGCTCGTGGAAATTCTCAGTACTTTGACATTTATTGCTTTGACAGCTTTTTCAATTTCAACTAGCCCCTTGACACTCATTTGTGTAAGAAGCTTTATTGGAAATTTTGAAAACCTATTTGCTTTGAATAAAGAAGTGCCCTCCAAAGCATCGTCTTTTCCTCTTATAACTTAAAAAGAGACTTAGGAAAAAGCTAAATGTAATGGGTGCACCTTGTGTGGATGCTAATTTGAACCAACTGCAAAAAGAATATGTAAAAAACAGTTTTAAGTAGCAAATGGAGGTATTTATTTTAGAATGATCTTTTTCTTAGTGGGAATGATAAGAAGCTAAGTTCTTATGAAGAGGAAAGAAGTTCATTTCAATACTTATTAATAATTTAAAAATCCATTTCATTTTCCTAGAAGATGGTTGGAGGAGTTCTAAGTTTTCATTTATCCAGTGACTGGCCAAGATTGCAAAGCTGGTAAGTATCAGAGCTGGAACTAACAAGTATGCAGCTGGGGATAGGGCTGCTAACTGCGCAGCAGTGAGCTCTCCTCTCTCCCCTTCCCTTCCCTTCCCTTCCTTTTCCTCCCTTCCCTTCCTTCTCTTTTCCTCTTCTCCTCCTCCCCCTTCTTCTCCTCCTCCCTCATCTCTCCTCCTCCTTCTTCTTTTCTCTTTCTCTTTTTCCTTCTTCTTCTTCTTGAGCTGTTTTTTTGAAGCACAATTTACATACCGTGTGATTACCCACTCTATGTGTAGTTAGGTGAATTTAGTAATCTCACGGAGCTATCCACTATCACCATAACCTGGTTTTACTGTATTTATCTATTTATTTATGTGAGACAGAGAGAGAACACTAGGCAGTAGGAGAGGGGTAGAGGGATAGGAAGAGAGATAGGAAGAGGGAGAAGCAGACTTTCCACTGAGCAAGGAGCCCAAAGTGGACTCTATCCCAGGACCCTGGGATCATGACAAGAGCTGAAAGCAAACACTTACCAAACTGAGTTAATAACTCCGTTTTAAATCATTCTTATCAGTCTAGAAGTTGTCTTGTGCTCATTTGCAGTCATTCCCACTCCAGTCTTCGGACTGAGAAAACCATAGTTGAACTTTCTGTCTTTATAGATTTGCTATTTCTATAAATTTCAAATAAATGAAATAATAAAATATCATAATATTTTACATCTGGTTTCTTTCTACATCTTTTTTTAAAAATTAAGATTTAATTTTTTTTGGAGAGGTTTAAGATTCACAGCAAAACTGAGAGGAAGGTATAGAGATTTTCCAAATTCTCCCTGCCCCCATGCATGCATAGCCTCCCTTATTACCAATATCCTCCACGAGGTGATACATTTGTTACAATTAGTGAAACAACACTGACACATCATTACCACCTAGAATCCATAGTTTATATGAAGTTCTGTGGGTTTGGATAAACATATAATGACATGTAACTATTATTATAGTATTTTATTTATTTGACAGACAGAGATCACAAGTAGGCAGATAGGCAGGCAGAGGTGGGAGGGGGAAGCAGACTCCCTGCTGAGCAGAGAACCCAATGCGATGCAGGCTCTATCCTAGGACCCTGAGATCACGACCTTAGCCGAAGGCAGAGGTTCAACCCACTGAGCCACCCAGACACCCCTTTATTATGGTATTTTACAGAGCATTTTCACTGGCTTAAAAACTCCCTGCGCTTCCCCCAATCATCCCCCCGCCCATGCCATGGCAACCACTGACTTTTTTTATTGTCTTCAGTTTTGCCTTTCCCAGAATGTCATGTAGTTGGAATCATACAGTATGTAGCCTTTTCAGATTGCTTTTTCCCCCCACATGGTAATACGTGTTTAAGATTTCTCCATGTCTTTTCATGGCTCAGTAGCCCATTCCTTTTTAGCACTAAGTAATATGTCACTGTTTGGAGGTACCATCATTTATTTATCCATTCATCTTGATGGGCATCTTGTTGCTTCAAAGTTTTGGCATCTGTGACTAAAATTGCTTATAAACATCTGCATGCAGATTTTTGAGTGGACATAAGTTCTCTTTCAACTCCTTTGGGTAAGTAAATGCCAAGTAAATACAAGTAAATGCATGACTTCTGGATCTTATGTTAAGAGCATGTTTATTTGGTTTCATAGGAAATCGCCAAACTGTCATTTAAAGTGGCTGCACAAATTTGCACACCACTAACAATGAATATGACTTCTTGTTGCTCTTCATTCTCTTTAGCACTTGGGGTTGTCAGTGTTCTGGATTTTGGC
Organism: Taxidea taxus jeffersonii; assembly: GCA_003697995.1. Taxonomy (NCBI): domain Eukaryota; kingdom Metazoa; phylum Chordata; class Mammalia; order Carnivora; family Mustelidae; genus Taxidea; species Taxidea taxus. The sequence goes on from RCUC01140462.1 coordinate 28,072, forward strand.
CATCCTAATAAATGTGTAGTAGCATATCACTATTGTTTTATTTTGCATTTTCCTGTGATATAGAATGTGGAACATTTTTTCACGTGCTTATTTGCCATCTATATATATTTCCTTTGGTGAGGTGTCTGTTAATGTTTTTGCACCTTTTTTTTAAAAGATTTTATTTATTTATTTGACAGACAGAGATCACAAGTAGGCAGAGAGGCAGGCAGAGGGCGGGGGGAGCAGGCTCCCCGCTGAGCGGAAAGCCTGATGGGGGCCTCGATCCCAGGACCCTGGGATCATGACCTGAGCCGAAGGCAGAGACTTTAACCCACTGAGCCACCCAGGCGCCCCGTCATTGGAACATTTTTTAATTGGGTTGTTTGTTTCCTTAGAGTTGAATTTTAAGAGTTCTTTGTATATTTTGGGTAATAGCTCTTTATCTGATATATATTTCACAAGTATTTTCTCTCAGTCTATGGCTTGTCTTATTCTGTTGGCATTGTCTTTTATGGAACAGAGTTTTTTGACTTTAATGAAGGCCAGCTGACCAATTATTTCTTCATGGGCCATGTCTTTGGCATTGTATTTAAAAAGTCATCTCCCTATCCAAGGTCATCCGGATTTTGTCCTATGTTGTTATCTAGGAATTTTATGGTTTCACATTTTACATTTCAGTCTGTGATTCATTTTGAGTTGATTTTTGTGAAGGGTGGTAACTTCTGTGTCTAGATTCTCTCTTCCATTTTTGTTGTTGCTGTTGTCGTGTTTTGTTTTGTTTTTTTGGGGGCATGTGGTTATTTAGTTTTTCCAGTACCATCTGTGGAGGAGACTATCATTACTCGATTGTATTGCCTTCGTTCCTTTGTCATGGTTAGTTGACTATATTTGTGTGGTTCTTTTTTGGGCTCTCTATTCTATTCCATTGACCTTTTTGTATATTTTTTCACCAATGTCACATTGTCTTGATAACTGTAGCTTTATAGTATTCTTCTTTTTTTTTTTTTAAGATTTCTTTATTTATTTGAGAGAGGGAGCACACAAAAGTGGGGGTAAGGGCAGAGGAAAAGAGAGAAAGAGAGAGAATACCCAACCAGACTCCCCACTGAGGGGGGAGCCCATGCAGGGCTCGATCCCAGGACCCTGAGATCATGATTTGAGCTGAAATCAAGAGTGGGATGCTCAACAGACAGCTATCCAGGCGCCCTTTATAGTAAGTCTTGAAGTTAGCACTGTTAATCTTCCTACTTTTTTCTTCTTTTTCTTCTTTAATATTGTGTTGGCTATTCTGGGTTTTTGATTCTCTAAGTGAACTTAATAAGCAGTTTGTGAATATCCACAAAATAATGTGCTGGATTTTTTTTATAGGTTTAATTTATTTATTTGACAGAAAGAGATCACAAGTAGGCAGAGAGGCAGGCAGAGGGAGAGAGGAAGGGAAGTAGGCTCCCCACTGAGCAGAGAGCCCGATGTGGGGCTTGATCCCAGGACCCTGAGATCATGACCTGAGCTGAAGGCAGAGGCTTTAACCCACTGAGCCACCCAGGTGCCCCACTGTGCTGGATTTTTGTTTGAGATTGCATTGAATCTATAGATCAAGGTGGGAAAAACTGACATGGTGAAAATCGTGAATCATCCTATCCACGAACATGGATTATCTCTCTATTTATTTAGTTCTTTGATTTTGTTGATCATAGTTTTGTAGTTTTTATTATATTGATCTTGTAAATATTTTGTTAGGTTTATACCTAAGTATTTCATTTTTGGGGTGGCAATGTAAGTGGTATTGTGGTTTTAATATCAAATTCTGCTTGTTTGATACTGGTATATAGGAAAGGAATTGACTCTTGTTTTTTAGCCTTTATCCTTCAATCTTGCCATAATTGCTTATTAGTTCCAGGAGTGGCTTTTTAAAAAAGTTCTTTTAGATTTTCTACCTAGACAATCATATCATCTGCCTACAAAGACAGTTTTATGTCTTTCTTCACATTCTGTATACCATTTCATTCCTTTTCTTGTCTTACTGCATTAATAAATCTACCAGTGTGATGTTGAAAAGCAGTAGTTAAAGGGGACACTTTTGCCTTGTGTCTGATCCTAGTGAGAAAGCTTAGAGTTGTACCATGAGGTATGATGCTAGCTGTAGGGTTTTTTGTAGATATTCTTTATAAAGTGCAGAAAGTTCTCCTCTATTTCTAGTTGACAGTGTTTTTATCATGACTTGGTGTTGAATTTTGTCAAATGCTCTTTCTATTTGATAGGATCATGTGATTTTTCTTTTTTAGTCTGTGATGCAGGAGATGACATTAATTGATTTTTGAATGTTGACACCACCTTGCATATCTGGGATAAATGCCACTTGGTTATTGTGTATAATTTGGTTTATACATTGTGGGATTCAACTTGCTAATATTTTGTTGATTTTCGTGTTTTATGTTCACAGGAGATCATATTTTCTAGTTTTCTTGTAATGTTTATTTCAACTTTTGGCATTAAAGTTGATGGCCTCATAGTAAATTAGGAAGTATTCTCTCTGGTTCTAAACTCTGAAAGAGATGGTAGAAAATCGGTATAATTTCTTCCTTGAATGATGAACCTATCTGGGCCAGGTATTTTCTATTTGGGGAGGTTATTATTTACACTGATTCATTTTCTTTAATCAATATAGGCCTATTCAGATTTTCTATTTCTGTTTGTGTGAGTTTTGGCAAATTATGTCTTTCAGGGCATTGGTTTATTTCATCTAGGTTATCACATTTGTGGGCATAGTGTTGTTTGTAATTATTCTTTTATTATCCTTTTAATTTCCCCTCTTTCATTCCTTTTTTTCCTCAAAGATTTATTTATTTAAGAGAAAGAGGGGGGAGGCGCAGGAGAGAATCTTCAAGCAGACTCTGAGCTGAGTGCAGAGCCCAAAGTGGGGCTCCATCTCACTGCCTATGAGACCATGACCTGAGTCTAAACCAAGAATTGGCGTTTAACTAACTTAGTCACCCAAGCACCCCATCCCCTCTTTCACTTCTGACACCAATCTGTGTTCTCTCTCTCTCTTTTTTTTCCTTAGTTAGCTTGGATAGAGGCTTATCTGTTTTATTTATCCTTTTAAAGAACCAGTTTTTGGTTTCATTGATTTTCCCTATTGATTTCCTGTTTTGAATTTTATTGATTTCTACTGTAATTCTTATTTTGTTTTCTTCTGCTTACTTTGGATTTATTTTATTCTTCCTTTTCTGTTCTCCTAATATGGAAACTTACATTGTTGATTTTAGAGCTTCATCTTTTCTAAATATATCATTCAATGGTACAAATTTCCCTCTAAGGATTGCCTTTACCACATCCCACAAAATTTGTTGAGCTGTGTTTTTATTTTCATTTAGTTCAAAATATTTTAAAATTTCTTTTGATGTTTCTTCCTTGATCCATATATTATTTAGAAGTATTTTTTTTAGTCTCCATATATTTTGAGTTTTCCTGTTATCTTTTTTGTTATTGATTTCTGGTTTAATTCCATTGTGATCTGAGAGCAGACATTGTATAATTTCTATTCTTTTAAATCCGAGAAGGTATGTTTTTTGGCCCAGAATGTGGTCTATCTTAGTGCATGTTTCATGTGAACTTTAGAAGATTGTGTATTCTGCTCTTGTTGGATCAAGGAGTCTATAGATGCCAATAATATTCAGTTGATTGATGGTGTGTTGAGTTCAGCCGTGTTCTTACTGATTTTCTACCTTTTGGATTTGTCCATTTATGAGAGAAGAGTGCTTCTGTTTTTTTAGGTTCATTGTGTTGTAGCATACATATCAGTAGCTCCTTTCATTTTATTGCTGAATAGTTTTCTACTGTATGAATGTACGTTTTATCTATTTCCACCAGCAATATCCAAGTATGTCCATTTCACAGGAACTGGCATCCTTTTCAAAATAACAAATTAATAGATCATTCAATTTCAAAACATGTCATAATTTCTGCTTTACTTGACCCATATTTTTGCCTTTATACAATGCCCAGGATGTTCTCGTCCATGTAAGTATATCATAAATATTTTTTCTAAACCCATGCAATTCTTGAATAAGGACTTCACAAGCCCAGTATCGAAGCCCTCCTAGCTTCTATTGGAGTCTAAGAAATAAGCTGCTTTGACATGCCTAGACTTCCTCCTGGAAATGGGGATTAGTTGATATTAAGTAAAGCAAGTAAGCCAATTAAGATGTGGTGATATAATTAAAATCCTTATCTGTATTTTACTGTTTAAAAACTTTTATATTATCTCAGCCAATCCTTTCAATATCCCTGCAAGTTAAGCAGAAAAGATACTTTAATCCTCTACGGATAATGAAACAAATTAAGAGCTGTTAAGAAGTAAAATCTGATAGAGCTGAAACTCAAATCCAGATGCTCCAGTATTCTTTGCATGTTACTTAAAGTCTATTGCACCATTTTCCACTGTGCCTACCATTGTGCTAGTGGGGTACGTGTGCATGTGAATTCAAATCAAAGAGGACAGCATATATAAAGCTAGAAAGAACTGGCTATGTAATTTGTGGGATGCAATGAAAAACACAAATTTGGGGCACCTTGTTAAAATATTAAGAATTTCAAGGGGCACCTGGGTGGCTCAGTGGGTTAAAGCCTCTGCCTTCAGCTCAAGTCATGATCCCAGGGTTCTGGGATCGAACCCCACATTGGGCTCTCTGCTCAGCAGGGAGCCTGCTTCCCCCACCCCCTTCTCTCTGCCTGCCTCTCTGCCTACTTGTGATCTCTGTCAAATAAATAAATAAAATCTTTTAAAAAATATATTAAGAATTTCAAGATGTTGACAGCAGATTGTTAAACCAGGTGCTGGGCCCCTGTTAAGCACAGGGTCCCAGGTGACCTTTCATAGTCCTTCAGTGCCATAAGGCTGGCCATAGGCATGGGGAAGAATGCTCTATTTAGACAATTACCAGTAAGAATGAAGTGTCAGAAAAAAAGGTGAAAAAGGGAAGCAGAGTGGATAGGTGGGGCAGCAATTCATAGACGCTGGATCACTACGATTTTATGTTCTGGGCTAATATTGCTAATTTATCTCAAAGGTAGAGGAAGCCACTGAATCATTTAATTGGAAGAATTGAAACTCAATTTACATTAAAAAATCCACGTGACATACATTTAAAGATGGATTTTTGGGTGCAAAACTGAAAGGAAGAAGGCGAATTAGGAAGAACTATCTATAATTCAGGAAGTGTAAGGGCCTCAAAGCCATGAGATTGGAAATGCAGAACAGGGGCCAATTGTGGGAGCTACTGCTCTTGGAAGGCGGGCACTTACTTGGCCTTTGAACCCCCTGGAGCGCCAGCTCAGTTCTCCTACCTCCCTGTGCCTCCGCTAGGAAAGCCCCCTCCAGGCAAGAAAGCTGGGGGTTTATCAGAAGGCTCATTATATTTGCATCGCCTCTTTTAGGGAGCACAGTTTTGTGCGGATCAGTGTTTAAATGAAGTCATTTCTTTTATTTTCTCCAGTTTTGAAATTAAAAAAACAAACAACAACAACAAAAAAACCCCTCCCCAAACCCCAAAAAACTGTATGCAACAAGCACAGTAGCAGCTTGCCCATAATGGGTGGAAGTGGAAGAGCAGTGGTATATACTTTTGAATTTAGTAATCTAACTGATTCCTCGGAGATGGTAATTCCCCTGGTGGGTTAGTTAACATTCTGGGAGTAATTTCTATAGTGGTGAAGGAAGCAGAATAAGAAAGCATTTTAAAAATGTTAAAATGGGTGTCAGTTGCCCTTTGTGTTCTTATTATATGGAAATAGCGAGAACCCCCAACTTCTTGCAACTCCCTGAGTAAATGCCTAATTAAATGACAAAGCTATTTCCCCAAGAGTAGCATGGAAAGCTTCTGTCCAGGAAACTAGGGAGATTTGCAATGTTAGGACTGTGTTTGTTTATTTGCATTTCGCCTGGTAAAAGCTGTCAAATGAAATTACCCGGTCCTTAAGAGATTTCTAGTGTTTTCTCCTTTGAGAGAACTGTTTTCTGTTTTTTTGTTTTTCTTAAAACAAGACCTTGTCCTCTGGCCTCTGGTTCCACCAAAAGCATCAATCTTTTCTTCAATAACGTCTATCCTATAATTTTAAAAAGCTGACATTATTTGGAATCCTATAATCAATTCCTGCTCATTCAGCTCTACCTCCGCAGGAGATAATGGCCTGTATGACTCAGAAGAGGATGCGAAGCTGCATGAGCCTTAAATCAACTAGCTTGCCCCATTCAGCAGTTTGGATCCTTGCCCTAGTATTTATTGGAGATACTCTATCTCGGCTATGTTAACTGTAATTAGGAATGCCACGAAGAAAAAAAAGTGTTGTTTTTGCATTGCATTGTATTTTGATTTTTTTTTTAAGATTTTATTTATTTGAGAGAGTGAGAGAAAGCATGAGAGGGGAGAGGGTCAGAGGGAGAAGCAGACTCCCTGCTGAGCAGGGAGCCCGATGTGGGACTCAATCCCGGGACCCCAGGATTATGACCTGAGCCAAAGGCAGTCACTCAACCAACTGAGCCACCCAGGCGCCCTGCATTGTACTTTGAGAAATTGATTTTTCAGAAGAAAATACTTTTCCAGGAAGAATAAAAAACTATGACCATACCCTGGGTCTCTATAATGTCCCTAATTTCACCAGTATTTTGGCTGTTCATTTAACTTTAGATTTTCAGGTGAAGTTCTCAAGGAGTCATTCCCTTCTTTGCAACTAGAATACAGTGCCATTAGGTAATGATAGATGCATTAATTTACAGAGTCGAAATAAATAAATATTTCCTGTGTGTGTGCTACTTAGAAGCTATGATTGCTGGTGCCAGTGTTAACTGTGATTTTTACAAATCGAAACCAGAACATTGTTCTAAAAGGTTGTTTTCTGTTTTGGAGCCTAACATGGCAAATTAAGTGTAAATGAAGCTGGCTTGGGCTGAAGATAATCCCAAACAATTGGAGGACATAGGACTCCAGTGCCTAAGATTATGTCTGATGCTGGTTTAGTTAAGTGCTGTGGTCAGTTCTCCAGAAGAAATAAAACCAATAGTAATATTTAGAGAGATAGATGTGTAAATGTCTTACTAGATAAATTCCTATGAATCCTTTTTATAACTAGATGGTATAATTTTGAAACAACAAATTACTTTTGCAGAGCATAATTTTCCTATACTGATGTTCTGTTTCAACTTAAATCTTTGTCAAATAATTTAGTGCCCTGGCTGGTTTAATTCATTTAAAAGGCACTTCTGGTCTTACTGCTCAAGTGGAATGGGGTAGTCTTTTTGGAGCTTGGTAAGTAAAACAAATTAAACAAGTTTAAAATGGTGACAGTTCAAGTGAGACAGGGACTTCGTTACCCTTTGTTTTGTTCCCAAAATCTTCTCCTCGGTATTACCACTCTCAACTGTGGTTTCCAGGAAATAGAAATTCATTCCCATGAGAAATTTGGCCTCTGACTCCTCTTCTCAAGATTTGAGTCCCTAGATGTGGTCGTTTCTCTTGTCTTGACTTTCCTTCTTGCTGGCATGTGAACCTAATACTGACGGTCAAGGGGGGCACACACTTAGGTTGACACCTCCTAGTTCTTGATTTTGTGTAGGGCACTTACCCTGTTTAATTCTTCCTTTCCTCATCGGGAAGATGGAAATGATTATATTCTCCACTTAACAAAAGAGGTAATTTATGGAAACTCTTCTGGTGCAAAGTAAGCATTCCATAAATATCACATTTTGTATTAGTTCTTAACAATTCTTCCTCACTTGGTACTAGGAGCTTGTTGGCAAAGGCAGCCGAGGCAGGAGCAGGCGTGCTGCTGGGGATGAACAGTGAGGCTTCTGCTGATAGAGAAGGACACAACAAAGACAGCGACTAACATGTAATAGTTGATTTTCAAAAACCTACAGCATTTGGCTTACAAATGGGCATATATCATTATGAGGTAGGATATTCACGGAACAAGAGGAAGGCCAATGGAACCTCAGTGGCAAGTGTCAGGGGGAGATAGGTAGGAGATAGAAGTGGGAGAGAGTCAGAAGGCGTATCGTGTAAGTCCACACAGATTGTTGCAAAGACTTAAAATTTTGTTCAAAGTACGAAGGAGAGCCATAGTGATGTAGAAATGTTGGGGTAGGAGCCGATGGCCACAAAATAATTCTTGAGACTTCTTTGGTGCAAAAAGGTGATTTTATTAAAGCATGGGAACAGGACCCGTGGGCAGAAAGAGCTACCCTGGGGTCCCGAGGAGTGGCCCATTAAATACTTTCAAGTTGGGAGTGGTTAGGGATAGTGTAAGTCTCTAAGGCATTTTGGAAACAAGGTTTCCAGGACCTTGAGGGGGCTAGCTGTTGTTAGAAAAGGTCATTTATTACCGTCTAATAAAAACTTTGTCATGAGACTCTTCAGATGTATATCAGTGGGCCATATGCTTGGAGGATGACTGTTAACTTATATGTTAGGGGGTAGAGATAAAGTTTCCAAAGGAATTTTTATATGCCAAAGTAGACTTACAGGATCCTGGAGGACTGGGATAATGTTAAGCTAAAATTGCCCTTTGCCCTGAGCAAAGTATTAACACTGAGGCCGCTGAGTTCCTACAGGAATGTCATTCTGCCTCTTTCAAGGACTTGTCCATGGGTTGTAAGTAGTAAGGAGATTTAATTTTTTCTTTTGTCTTTGTTTCCCACATTAATGGGATAGGTTTGAGGAGAATTTGGTTATGGCCTGATTTACATTTTTTTAAAAGGTTTTATTTATTTATTTGACAGACAGAGATCACAAGTAGGCAGAGAGGCAGGCAGAGATAGAGGGGGAGGTAGGCTCCCCGTCGAGCAGAGAGCCCGATGCGGGGCTCGATCCCAGGACCCTGGGACCATGACCTGAGCCGAAGGCAGAGGCATCAACCCACTGAGCCACCCAGGTGCACCCTGATTTACATTTTTAAAATTATATTTCCAAATCTTTCATAGAGAATGGATTACGGAGGGAAAGATAGAAGCATAAAGACCAAAGAGTAATCCCGGAGGGAAATTCTAGCAACCTGTTTGGAGAGATAGGGGTGGAGTGGGAGCACTACTTGCAATCATGGCACTCACTGATGATACTGCCGACAGGGCTTCTATGGATTAAACTAGGCTGTGAGGGAAATCAAGGATGATGCTTAATTTTCTTTTATAGGAGTGTCATTAATTGAGATGGGGCAGAATGTGTGAGGAGCAGACTTTGGGGGAGGGAGGTCAGGAGTTATGCTTTGGCCATGATGTCTATGAGACATGAGACCATGATTTCAGCTAGGATTAGATATGGCTATAATGATAGCTTAAATAAGATGGACTTTTATTTTTCTCCATCACGAAAGTCTGGAGGTAGGCAATCCAAGGCTGGAGAAGCAGATCTGCTTCACAAGGTCCTTAGAATTTAAGGCTATCTCCAGCTTTCTGGTCTGCCGTCCCTTGGTCCTGGCCCTCATGAGCTTGAATTTGCACAGTTATAAGCATGTTTCAGAAAACAGGATGCAGAAAGGGAAAAGACCTGGCAAAGACATATGCTAGTGAGGTTGTAAGGAACATTTCTGGCAGCTGGCAGGATACCTCAACTTATACCTTAGTGACTTAAATCAATCACACTGTAATAGCCAGCTGCAAGGGGCTCTCAGAAATGGGGTTTTTATTCTGGGCATCATGAGTTCCAACTAAAAATTCTATTACCAAAGAGTAAGGGGAGAATGGATATTAGGAGACAACACATTTCTGCCATGCCTGGTTTGTTCTCTCCCTATTTCTCAGGACCTTCGTGTCTCTACTTGGCAATTTAAGGCCTCATCTTATTTGACCTTCCTTTGGCTTCTGTGTCACAGTTTTCTTGTTTCTTGTTTGTTGTTGTCTTCTTCACGCTGTTTTTACCCTGCAGACTGCCCCCCTAACTCCAAAAGCAAGTTAAATGGCTCACAAAAGGGACACCACATCTGGTGCCAGCCGCTTCTCCAGGTCCACTGGCAGCTCCTCTTCTTGTCCTGAGCCCTGTCCATTTGGTCCAAGACCAGTACCTGAGGATCTAATAGACTCCCAATAAGAAGGAAAGCAAATGTGTTTCCCTCAAGCCCTAGCTGGATTTATGGCTAAAAGATACTGGTGATTACGATTTCCTGGGCGTCCCTATAGCAGTGTGCTGTTTGATGTGAGAGACACTGAAATATCTCCCTGTCTGAGAGTCCCTCCCCAAACTGCTCATCACTGATACACCACGAGTGATATACACCACTCCTGAAGGGCCTCTAATTCCTTTCCACAAACTGTCTTTGGAATTAAGCAACTTAAATAGATGTTTCTAGAAAGTCTTAGTTAAACTACGTGTGTGTGTTACCTAAGAAAGGGAGTGACAGTCTGTGGGCGTTTATAAGTCGAAACATATTGTGGTTCGTTTTGGCTCCTTTTGAGTCCCTGACACCCTGTGAAATCATGTCACAGCCAGGGGCAGCTCAAAGTAATGTTCCAGTAAAGGGATGGTGTTGAAACTTGCTTGGTTCCCATCTACGGTAGCAGTACTCATCACCAAGGTTAGATCTTGCTTTAAAAAAGGAAGTTGGATAGTCCGAGGCAGTGCAATTCAACTTTTAAGTGCAACAGCCAATTCAAGACAGGCTCTGGTGATGGAGAGTAACTACCTTAGAGCCTAATTTAGTTTGGGGCTTTGTGAGTCATGAATTCATTTTCTTGGCTGCTTTGCGCGGAATCCATTTCTTTCTCTTCTCAGCTCTGCTTCTTGGGGGTGATGGTTCCCATCACTACTAAAAGCAGCAGATCTTCTGCTAGTGGCCACTGAGGGCACACTTCCAATGCCAACCAGTAATTTTACGTATGTCTGTTGTGCCTGAAGCCAAGGGCATCGATGTTGGTGTAAGGGGGTGTCTTTGCAAGCCAGCAGCCCTGTCTCTGGCCACTGTTTAAAATTCTATCACCAGTGCGGCAGGTGTGCTGTGCTTTCAGATAGTTTGCTAAACAGTTCTACTCTTCTTCTTTGTAGTTTCCTCACGTTATAGTTCAGAGAATCCGTGGGGACTGGATAGGAATGTAACTCATTCAGTTATTCAACAAATATTTGCTCAAGGCCTGCCATGTGTGCAGTGTTCTAGGTTTCAGGAACACATCAGTGAATAAAATAGATGAAGCCCTTGCTCTCAGGGAAATTCTATTCTTGTCTCCAGTGAGGGAGAACACAATAAACATATGACAAACACAAAGCCCAATGTCAATTCCCTTTTTCCTTTAGAAACATTTTTATTGTTCTTGAATGAAACTTGTGAGCCTGGATGCTTCTTTTCTCTAAAAAAATTTTTTTTCAAGATGTCCTGGGTGCTACATATAAATAGACTCATTATGATTCACTCCATTTGACTCCTGGGATAAACATGGGATAAGTTAGATTGGGAACCTTTGCTACATAACAAAGCGAGGGTTGGAAGAGAAAGAAGCCTACTGACAGTCTCATACTTTATAGAACACATAAACCTCACCCAACATAGGGGCACCTGGGTAGCTCAGTGAGTTAAAGTCTCTGCCTTCAGCTCAGGTCATGATCCCAGGGTTCTGGGATGGAGCCCCACAAGGGGCTCTCTGCTTGGTGGGGAGCCTGCTTCCCCCTCTCTACCTGCCTCTCTGCCTACTTGTGATCTTCCTCTCTGTCAAATACATACATTAAAAAAAAAAAAATCTTTAAACCTCACCCAACATAAAGTATCATGTAAACTTGTCATTTTGAAGATGAAGAGATTTTAATTTCCCAAATACAATCTGCAACTGAGAGAAGACATGGCTGTTTGTCGCTCCATCAACCTCGACTGTGGTTCTGAAGATCTCTTTGGGGATACATTGCAAAGCAGCCTTATATATGCAGTTTGACATGGAGACTTGCAAAGACATTTCGTGATGGAGCATAGCCAACATTTTAATTTTTTTTGAAGATTTTATTTATTTCTTTATTACACACACACACACACACAGACATCTCATAAGAAGGGGGAGAGGCAGAGGGAGAGGGAGAAGCAGACTCCCCGCTGAGCAAGAAGCCTGATGAAGGACTCGATTCCAGGACCCTGGGATCATGACCTGAGCCAAAGGCAAATGCTTAACCAACTGAGCCACCCAGGCGCCCCACAACTGATGTCTTTAGAAGCCCAAGTTGATGAGGCAACATCTTTTCATGTCACAGGTATTTGAGTGACCATGTTCTAACATGAAACTGAAGCAAAGTACACTTGCCAATAGAGTCAGCAGAAGTCAGGAAGGAATCTCTAGAAGGTGTCCGCAGGCCAGTTCAGACATGCCAACACCTGTTAATACTTGCTCAGCTACCGAAACTCTACTTGTAGTTTCAAGGGTGCAGACTAAGAGGTCAGTCACAAGGAGGGGTGCCTTGAATGAACAGACCCCTTGATGTCTGTTAGCAAAGTCTAGGGGTTGCCTTTGCCTCTCATATCCCCTGGGTTAAGGCAATTTATATCATTGACAAACCATGAAGCCTCAGCGTGGTATCAGATTTATAGAGGGCAGGGCATGGTGTAGTGCCCTGAGGTCTTGTACTCTCCAGTGGCTCAGTGCTTGACCAAAAATTAGTCAAGGTAGGGCAGTTTCCCACAAAGGCATTTACTGGTGGGGTTAAGGTCTTCATACTTTGATATTCTTGAACCACACTTTGATGTTGTTGGAAGTTAAAAATTTGCAGGGCATGTTCCTAGAAACCCAAGCCTCTCCAGGTTATGCATTCTTTCAGTAATTCAATCCACAAGTATCCATTATGCCATTATGTGTCTACTGTGTGCGAGGTACTGTTCTAGGTATTGGGGACACAGCAGTGACTGATACTGACAAATATCTTTGCCCCTCACTGTATCTACTTTCTAGTTGGGAAGATCAAGGCTGACTTGGGTAATGGGTAATGGCTTACCCATTAGATGAAGTAAACACAGTGCCGAAGGCCTTTGATTTTAACTTCTTCTAAAATCAGAAGAAAAAGAATACGAAATAATGAATGGAGTCAGACTATATTTGTCTTCATGCCAATATAGTCATCATATAAATTTTTTTAATAGTGTGTGATTATATGTGTGTAAGAAGAGGGGCTCTCACAAGCAAAAATACCTAGGCTCCATGAAAGTCATATGCAGCCGAGGGGAGACAGACAATAACGAAGATTTAAAAAATAAAATATGTAGTTTATTAGAAAAAAAATTTAAAACAATGGGAATGAAAAATGTTAGGGGAAAGGGAGCTCAAATTTTACACAGTGTGTTTCAGAAGCAAAGTTTTCTGTTGCAAGTGCCATTTGAGACCTGAAAGTGGTGAGGAAGGTGTCTGACACGCGTGGGGAGATTATTCTTGGAAGAAGGAGCAGCAAGTGCTGAGGCCCTGAAGTGACATGATG
>RCUC01140463.1:0-25368 GCA_003697995.1 Taxidea taxus jeffersonii
TTTTTTTTTTTGTATTGAGATGTTTTTATTTCCTTCTCTTTTCCTTTGTGTAAATTTTTTAGATATTTAGATATTTCCTTTGTGGTTATGAAGGGGATTGCATTTAATATCCTTAATTTATGCCTAGTTTGAATTGATACCAGTTTAACTTTGGTAGCATACAAAACTTTGCCCCTCTATAGCTTCATTCCGCCCTTTATGTTGTTAGCATCACAAATTACATTTTTGTACATTGTGTGTCCAATAACAGATTTATAATTATTTTTATGCATTTTTCTTTTCAATTATGTAGGAAATAAAAAGTGGAATTACAAAACAAAAATGCAATAATATTGGCTCTTATATTTTCCCGTGTAGGGAAATACACGGTCCTTTACTGGAGGACTTTATTTCTTCATATGGCTTCAACTTATTGTCGAGTGACCTTTTGTTTCAATTTGAAGGATTCCTTTTTTTTTTTTAAATTTTATTTATTTATTTGACAGAGAGATCACAAGTAGGCAGAGGAGCAGGCAGGGGTGGGGGGAAGCAGGCTCCCTGCTGAGCAGAGGGCCCGATGCGGGGCTTGATCCCAGGACCCTGAGATCATGACCTGAGCCGAAGGCAGAGGCTTAACCCACTGAACCACCCAGGCGCCCCTGAAGGATTCCTTTTATTCTATTTATTTATTAAACATGGGACTTGCACTCGGGATGCTGAGATCAAAAGTTAGATGCTCAACCGACTGAGCCACCCAGAAGCCCTTGAAGGACTCCTTTTAGTATTTCTTTATGGGAAGATCTAGTGGTAATGAGCTCCCTGAGCATTTGTTCATCTGAGAATGTCTTAATTTTTCCTCATTTTTGTATGACAGTTTTACTGGATATTGAATTCTTGATTGACAGGTTTGTTTGTTTTTTAATTTCAGCACTTTGTGTCATCTCACTACCTTCCTAGGCTTCATGGTTTCTGGTGAGAAACTGGCTGTTTACCTTATTGAGGAGACTTTGTACCTGACAAGTTGCTGCCCTCTTGTTTCTTTCCAGATCTTTTTGTCTTTTGACAGTTTGACTCTGACATGTCTTAGTGAGGCTCTGTAAGTTTATCCTACTTGGAGTTCATTCAACTTCTTGAATGTGTAGATTCATGTCTTCCAACAAACTTGGTAAATTTTCAATTGTTTCTTCAAATATTCTTTCTGCCCCTTTCTCTCTTTTCCTCTTGGTACTCCCATAATGCATATGTTGAGACTTTTGATAGTATCCTACAGGTCTCATAGCTCCTTTTAATTTTTCTTCCTCCCCCCACCTTTCTGTTCCTGGATAATTCTGTAACTGGATAATTTCAGTTGTCCTATCTTCAAGTTCACTCATTCTATCTTCTGCATGCTCAAATTTTCTAGAAGTTGAACCCCCTCTAGTAGAGTTTTTTAATTTATTTACCAACATCTCTCCATTTCTCCAGCCCTTGGCAGCCACCATTCTACACTCTTCTGTGAGTTTGACTTTTTAAGATTTCCATATTAGTGAGATCATGCAGTATTTGTCTTCTGTTTCTAACTTATTTCACTTAGCACAATGTCCTCCATGTTCATCCATGTTGTTGCAAATGATAGGATTTTCTTTTTTAAGGTTAAACAATATTCCATTGTGTGTGTGTGTGTGTGTGTGTGTGTGTGTGTGTGTGTACTGTATATACTTCATTCATTCACTGATGGACACTTAGGTTGTCGCCATTGTGAATAATGCTGCAGTGAACATGGGAATACAGATAGCTCTTTGAGATACTGATTCCATTTCCTGTGAATATATATCCAGAAGTGGTATTTTTGGATCACATGGTAGTTCTTAATTTTTTTGAGGAACCTCTATAGGGTTTTCCGTGGAGTTTTCATTTCAATAATCGTACATTTATGTCCAGAATTTCCATTTGGTTCCTTTGATAATTTCTCTTTATTGAAATTCTTATTTTGTCCTCAAATCACTTTCTGTATTTCCTTTAGTTCTTCGTCCATGTTATCCTTTGGCTCTTTGAACACATTTAAGACAGTTACTTTAAAGTCTTTGTGTAGTAAGTCCAGTGTCTGGGTTTTCTTGAGAACTGTGTCAGTCAAGTAATTTTGTTCCTTTGAATAGGTCATATTTTTCTGTTTATGGGTATACTTTGTGATTTTTTGTTGTTGAAAAGTGAACATTTGAATATTGTGGTGTGGTAACTAGAAGTCAGAGTTTCCCTTTCTCCCGGGGTTTGCTGGGTTTTTTTCCTTTTTTTTTTATTGTTTTTTTTTTTAAAGATTTTATTTATTTATTTGACGGAGAGAGATCACAAGTAGGCAGAGAGGCAGGCAGAGAGAGAGAGGAGGAAGCAGGCTCCCTGCCGAGCAGAGAGCCCGATGCGGGACTTGATCCCAGGACCTTGAGATCATGACCTGAGCCGAAGGCAGCGGCTTAACCCACTGAGCCACCCAGGTGCCCCCCCCCTTTTTTTTATTGTTAAAGGCTATAGTGGTTCATTTGTCTACTGACATCTTCTCCCCGCTCCAACCTCAGACTGTATTCTTTTCATGTGTGGTCACTGAAGTTTCTGTTCCACAGCATGTGTTTGACAGAGATTTCCTTGAACCCCAGGAGCTAAGCAAACACAAACACACACACTCACACCTCTTGGTCTTTGCAGATTGGCCTTGTGCTGTGGTCCTTCTTCAACACTTACCCAGACTCCCACTGTGTCTAGGGACCAACCTGAAGTGAAAGCTTGAGGTCTTCTCAGTTCTTTTCTAAGCCTGTATGTGGCTTTGTAAACTCCTCTTTTTTTTTTTTAATTCCTCTTTTATATAAAGTGCTTTTGAATGTCCTAATTTATCAAAGAAACTGTTCTGGTTTTTTCCTCCCAGGCCTTAGGTGTTCTTTCATGCCTCAACTGTAATCTTTTGCCTTAGCTTTCTGCAGCTTATCAGACTTCCCGTGTTTTCAAACAATGTATTTTGCATTTCCAGCATGGATGAGTTCTGCGTTAGGTGAAACAGAGATGATTGCCTTTCTTCAGTCCTTCAAATAGCCCTGAGGCAAGTTAGAATAAATGTACACAGTAATTTGCAAATAAAGTATCCTGTATTCCTTTCAAAAGCAAGGACCAGTGCCTTACCCTGGCAACATGGGCATCCTTAAGGTCATTGCTGAGGCAGGGAGAGGATACAGTAAAGGCCAGTAGAAATGCCAGAGTTTCCCTGTAGTTTTGTTTCTGTCTCATTTTTTTAGGTGGTAAGATACACATGAGATAAAACTTACTATTTTAACCATTTGTAAGCATACAGTTCAGTGGCATTGTGTACATTCATATTGTACAACCATCACCACTGTTCTTTTCCAGAACTTTTTCATCATCCCAAACTGAAACTCTGTAGCTATTATATAACAATTCCCCTTCCCACCACCCCCAACCCTTATTAACCACCCTACACTTTCAAAGTTGCCTTTTTCTTGATTCAGCATTTGGTGTTGCTATATAAAACTTTGATTATTTTCCAGAATTCTGACAAAACTGGTTCTGGTAGTTTCTGCTTGTGTTTCAGTTTCTGTGGGTAGTGTAGGAGCTTGGAGCTATATACTGTGCCATTTTGCTGACATCACTCTCAACACTATGGTTTTGTCCTGAGCAGTTTGGAAGAGTAGACTAGCCACTTACTGATAGGAAAGACTGTGGGAGGACCTAATTTTGAAGACTATCAAAGGCTCAGTTGGGGATAAATTAAATTCAAGATACCTATTAGACATCAAGTGGAGAAGTCAAGTAGGTAGGTAGAAAAGAAAAGAGCTCCCAAGGGCTGATCCCTGGGTGGTCCAGCACATAGCGGTCAGGAAGATGAAGCAGAACCAGAAAAGAGACTGAGAAGGAGTGGCCAGAAGGATAGGAAGTAAAAGCTGGAAATTGAGATTCTAGTGTTTTGGAAATGTAAGATGTTTATCTTGGAAACAGATAAAGCTGCTAAATCAAATAAGATGAGGACTCTGGGAGTGAGCCATGTGAAGTCATAAGTGATCTTGGAAAGAGCAGTTTTGGTGGAGCTGGGGGCAAAAGCTAGAAGAGGTTGTAAAGAGGGAATTATAGACTGAGAATACAGATAATTCAATGAGTTGCTGTAAAGAGCAGTGATAAGGAGCAATTGCTAGAAAGGCAAATGGGGTCAAGAGGTCTGCTGTGTTTTGATTTAAGGAAATGGGGTTCCTGATGAGATTGATCCAATGGAGAGAAGAAAGTGTTTGTAATGCAGAAGACAGTCAAATAGCTGGTGTACTCTTCTTGGAATAGTGGCAGGAGCTGGGATTTGTGGAAGTTCTGGGTTCATCAATTATAACAGAAGAGAAGATATGCAGGGGCAGAAGTGGATAGGCGGGTAGCTACATCTGCCTCCATTTTCTAATGAGTCCCAAATTCCTGTCTACAATTGTTATCTCTTCCCTGGGCCAAAGCCTACTGCCTTGAGACATCCCTGACTGGATTTCATACAAATACTTCAGGTTTACGTTGTCCCAAACGAAGATCAACTCCCTTCTGGTTCATGCTCCCTGCTGTGTTACTACCTGTCCATGGCATCCCGATCCATGCTGAAAAGAAGAAAGGTCAGGTTTTGGGCTGGAGTGGAGGCCTCAATAAAAAAGCAGCCCCAGAGCTGAGGCTGGAAGAAGGGTGGATTTCCTCCATGGGCAAGGGAGTACAATGAAGTAGGCAGAGCACTCTAAGATGGGGTGTCTGGTGACCAGATGGCAGTGAACTCAGAGCAGTCACCCGAAGGTGGTTACAGGATTTAAAGAGCTATTTATTTGGAGTTTTTCTTCCTTAGCATGAGATTGTTGTCCTGCTGAAGAAGAACCCTGACAAGTCCTTTCGCACTCTGTGTCTTGCACAGGTTGTTGCCTCCTCACACACAATGCACTGACCTCTGATTATTGACCAGTCTCCTCTGCATCTCCAAGGTCACCCGGCATGCTTCCCCTGACTCTCCTTCTTTGCCTCCTCATCTGTGTCTCCTTTATGGCTGTTCTACATCTCCTTTATGGCTCCTAATTCTTGTTCCATGGGAGTTTTGTTCTGAGAGTTGGATCGTCTTCATGGTGTTAGGAAAAAGGACCTGGTGTATAGGGGGCACCATCAGGTCTGTTGACTGGCTATGTAGAAAACTCCCAGACTGGCCGTGGGGCCCTGCCCACAGGTGCGCAAATGCTTATTAACTAAAATGCACAAGCAAATCCAGAAATAACATCCCTATTGCAGGTTGTTTTAGGATGAGGATGTTATTGTTGTGAAATGTTTGTGTATCAGCCACTCTGGACCCAGAGGACAGTGCCCATCTCTGTTGTCATTTGTTCTGTCACTTCAAAGTACAGGAAAACCATGGGTGGTGATTTTAGAATCTTACTCAGAACCCTCAGGGAATGAGTCATTTTGTACTGACGACTTTTCCGGATTGCCACAGTTCAAATAAATGAAGCAACAGGACATTGTTGTTGTTGTTGTTAATTTTAACCATTTTAGATGGTAAACTTAAGTGCATTATCATACTTTTCTGAACATGATTCTACACACTTTGTTTCTTTAGAATCATTAATGTGAACATCGTTATAATTTTCCACCTCAGCTACAAGAATACAGAGCCTCGCTAAAGGAATAAGAGGAGGAGTAACTCGGGCTCGGTCTCTCCCTGGAGCGGACCCATACTATCGTCCAAAATCTGAGGTGGAGGCAGCTGAGCTGCCCCAGAAATCCGAGGGCTAAGTGAGGGGAAAGAAGCAGAGCTTGACCCCAATGATAGGACCGGTTAATCTGCCTTAGTGTGCATTTGAGCCCCCTGAGGAATTTGTTAAAATGTAGTTTCTAATTCAGTAGATTTGGATTCAGTTCTAGCCTGGAATCTGAAGTCTGCATTTTAAACAAGATTTCAGACAATGTCAATGCTGCTGACCACAGACCACACTTTTAATATCAAGTCTTAATTTGACCTCCCAGAGCTTTTCTTGTGACCTTTAGTGGGTTTTATTGGGAAGCTTATCTAGCGACTCTTTGTCTGGGGCATCTTAGAAGTACCAGGTGGCCTGCAGTGCTAATAATTCCTCCATGTGCACAGTGCTCTAAGGTTTATAGAGGGGTCTCATGTTCCCTGTTTCTCTTCACATTCTCACAATAGTCCCGAGAGGTAAGTTAACACCCTTTTACCAACTGGGAAACCAACTTGACATTGCACAGCTCCGTAATTGGCAGAACCAGGGCTCATGGCTTCATGTTCAGTGCTCTTTTCACTACTTCTTTCTGTCTCCACCACATGTATGCTGTGTGCTGTACTCAGCCTTGTGGTCTCAGCACTGTGAGAATGCTATGGGGGAAACGGTGCACATACATGCCACGTGTGCCAGTATTAAAAGGCTGATCAACAGCTGTAGCACATGGGACCCATGCAGTCTCAGGTAGGATACCCAGATTGAGAGTCACATTTCCTCTCCCCTCAAATCTCCATCTTTGTATGATGACCTTGACTCTTGCGGACTAAATGCTGGAGTCCCAGCGACCATCTTAGCATGTGCAGAGATGCTGTCAGTGCCCCCACTCTTTGCCCCTTTGAGCCTTTCCATTTCAGGACAGACTGGCCAGCTCCCTCTGCCAGCAATGGGCCTCTCTGCCTGAGGGCTTTCTCTGGCCATGCAGGCACTGAAGTGCTGGGAAATTCCTGCTCCTCAGTCAGCCAAGGATTGGTAGGAGTGGATATAAAAATAAGCCAACTCTCTCTCCTCTTAATTTGGGGCAACTCTGGGGCACTTTCCACCCACTAAGCCCCATAGTGGTAACTTGCTTGATAATATTGCCTTTATCAGCTGCCTTCCTCTCCCTGCCTTGCTACTCTACTCCTGCAATAGTGTTTCCTAGGATCCTCTTCTAAGTGGCTTACACGCACCCTAATCTCAGGGTCTATTGGGGAACCCCATTAAGACACTTCTTTTGGGATGCCTGGGTGGTTCAGTCAGTTAAGCATCTGCCTTCAGCTCATGTCATGATCCCAGGGTCCTGGGATTGAGCCCCACGTTGGGCTCCCTGCTCAGGCTTGCCTGCTTCTTCCTCTCCCTCTACCACTCCCCCTGTTTGTTCTCTCTCTCTTTCTCTCAAATAAATAATATATATTATTTTTTAAAAGACACTTCTTTCAACCACTCTTTCTACTGATACACTTAGATCTGGACCCACATACCCGATTTTCCTATAGTGGTAATGGAGAAAGTATTCCAGTTCCTTAATAAGGTCACATATCCTCTACCAGGGACCTAGACTACATCCCTCCTGCTTCTTAAGGTTTTCTCTCCTGCAATTATCCCTTTTCTCTGTGGCATCATCCCTTCATATTTCTCTCTCCTAGATTATTCCAAACTGCAAGCATGCCTCAATATGTCCCTTGGGGCCACATTCTTCTGATTTCTGGAAATATGGAGTAAGAGAAACCAAGATTTTTCTCTTTTGCCCGAAACAACAATAATCAAAATATATGAAACAATGGTTTTCAAGACACTGAACATCAAGCCTCAAAGGACAGTGATTCTTGAGAGGTAGGAAACAAACGCGCAAGAGAGTTTCCAGGCCCCAGCACAGGGAGGAGAACCCAGGCAGAGAACGTCAGGCAGAGCCTGATGGACTCTCTGAGTCGAGGAAGACTGAACTAAGAGCCCAGAGAGACTAAGGTAGATCAAATGTGCAGGACAAAGTACTGGAAAAGGGGGAGAGCATCACAGAGACAGCTCTCCGGAGATCTGCAGAGGACTCAAGCATTCACCAGAGTATTGATGTGTATATGCATGTGAAGAAACCATTCAGGAGTAGGGACAGAACCACCTGGACAGATTAGAGGAGACACTAGCTGACACTCACACAGGGCCAGGAGTAATATTGACAGGCCGGTCTGAAAAACTTTGTATTTCCCAAGGCTTCCAGGCCCTGGACTAAATGCTGCTCTAATCCTGCCCCACACATCTTAAAAGAAACACCCCAAAGGATCAAACTATTTCCAATGACTATAACTGCATCTCGGGACAAAGTTCATGAAATATTTATAGAAATACAAAATTATCCAGCACTCCACAAGGTAATGTTCACTATTACTAGCATCAACAAAAATGATCAGAAATGCAAAGAAGCAGGAAAATACAACCTACAATGAGAAAAACCAAGCAATCAAAACAGACCTGGGACCACCACAGATGTAGAAATTAGCAGACAAAGACATTAAAAAGTTCTGACAGCATATATGTGTTCAAATGTTAAATGGAGACACAGAAGACATAAGAAAATCCAAATCAAGCTTCTAGAGATGAAAAATTTCAATATCTGTATAGGTATCATATACATGCATGTGTAGCGTGAAAGGGGTTAACAGCAGATTAGGCATTTCAGAAGTGTACTTGATGACAGTAATAGAAATAATCCAAAATTAAACAGAGAAAGAAGAAACATTTTAAAAATGAGCAGAGCATCTGTTAACTGTGAGACGACTCCAGGTGGTCTAACATGAATAATTTGGTATCCAGGAGAAATAAAAGGCAGGGGTAGACAAAAAAATTCCTGAAAATAATGGCCAGCATTTTCCCAAATTTGATAAAAGCTATAAACTCACATATGCAAGAAGCTCAAAAAACTCAAAAAAGTACAGGAAGCGTGACAGAGTACACCAACACACCTCACAGGCAGTTGCTCAAAACTAGTGAAAAGAGAGAAAAGAGAAAACCCTAAAAGCACCGGAGGTGAAAAGACACATTACAATACAAAGGAACAAAAATAAAGATCGTAACAGTTTCTTTTGCAAGAAACACTTTTTAGGCAAGAGAAAGGAACGGCATCTTTAATATACTGAAAATAACTATCAACCTAGAATTCGGAACACACTGAAAATAAGTTTTAAAAATGAAGGTGATGGTTTTGACAATACACTGTGGTTCTGTAGGAGGTTGTCATTAAGGGAAGCTGGGCGAGTATACATGGGAACAAGAAGAGAGAGATCAAATAGCAAGATGATAGATTTAAACCTAACCAGATAAATAACCACATTAAATGTAAAAGGCATAGATCATTAGATTAAATATAAAATCAAGACCCATCTATATGTTACCTCCAAGAAACACACTTTAAAATTAAAGTAAAAAATAGGTTAAAAGTAAATGGATTGAAAAATATATGCCCAGAAAGAAAGAATACCAAAAGAGTTGGATTGATTATATTAATAGATAAAGTAGATTTCGGAGCAAAGAATATTGTCAGAGATAAAGGACACCAGTTCCTTTCTCAAGAGGACATAATCCTAAAAGTATATGCACCTAATAACAGAATTTCTAACTGTATTAGAGAAAACTGATAGAATTGCAAGGAGAAATAGACAAATTCACAATTGTGCCCAGGGTCTTCAGCATTACTTTCCTATTAATAGAACAAACAGAAAATAAGTAAAGGGAAACAAAACAAAAGAAAAGAAGTAAAGAAAAAACTTTCACACTAAGAGAGCCAAAATACCCAATCCCAAACAAACAAACAAACAAACAAACAAAACATTATCCTAAATGAAAGAAACCAGTCATAAAAGATGTATAATTTCATTTATATGAAATGTCCAGAATAGGCAAATCCATAAAGAAAGTAGATTGGTAGTTGCCTAGGGCTTGGGGATAGGAGTGGGAAGGAGTGACTACTAATGGGTATTGGGGTATTTCTCTCTTTATCTCTCTTTCCCTCTCTCTTTCCCCCTCTTTTGGTGTGATGCAAATATTGTAAAATTGACTGTGGAGGTGACTGCCTAACTGTAAATATACATTATATTGTGAAAATAATTTAGTTTTGTACTTTACCTAGATGAATTTTGTGGTTTGTGAATTATAGCTCAATTCAGCTGCTACTAAAAAGTAGTTCTAAATTTTGTAAATATCTCCTGAGTTAAGTATCAAACAAACACCTCCTGGCTTCTCATTGCCCTTAGCATAACAGTCCAGTCCCATCCCTGGTGTGACTGATCCTTGCCTTCCTCTCCAACCTCATCTTCCTCCGTTCTCTTCATTCACCATGTTTCAGCCACAGTGTCCTTCTCTCTGCTCCTGGACATGGCAACCTGATTCCTGTCTCAGGACCTTTACACTTACTGGCTTTTCTCCCAACTCTTAGAAGGCTAAAGAGCTAGCCTAGCAGGCTTTTCTCCCAACTCTTCAAACAAAACTTCTTCCTTTTCATCAGTTGTGTTTCATCTCAAGTATCACCTCAAGGAGGTCTTCCAGATAATCCTGGAAAAAGCCCACTTCTTATTTCACATTACCCTATTTTACCTATTTCACTGAACTTGGTACCTGAAACCACCTTTTGTTTATTGACGTATGTGCTTCCTGTACTAGAATGTAGTATGAACTCATTAAGGAAAAGATTTCTTGTCTTGCTACCTGCTGTATCCAGTGTTCATGGAGTAATGGCTGGGACACGGTTGTTGACTGAATAAGAGCTATCCGGGCCAGAGAGAATTGCCAGAAGTCTGTGCTGGTGGTAAAAATAGTGGCACTAGGAAGCAAGGCGTCAAAGTTTGCAAGAGTGGGTGAAGGTTATGCCTAAATGACACCAACATTGCCTCTAGCAGTGGTGTGGCTGGAGGGAGACAGATCGACAGCTTTCTGGAGGTTAGCAGGCTAAAGTGCCTGGAAAGAGGCTAGTGCTATAGGAATAGATATTTCTATGCTCTTTAATAATTTTTCAGTTTAGAAACACATGCAGAAGAGTGTACGAAATGTATACACACAGTTTAAAGAATAACTATAAAATCAAATATTCGTGTAACCACTCCCCAAGTTAAGAAATAGGAAATCACCAGAAACCGCACAAGTCTGTGTGCCCTTCCTTGGTCACATTCCTCCTCTCTTCTCAAAAGAAAACCACTCTTCTGATTTTTGTTACAGTCATTTTTGTTATATGGAGGTGGCTCTCTACAGTCTCTCAGGCCTCCTCTAATATTTCTTATAAATATCTGGTAGAGGTCCATGGGAAAGAGTCTCGAAATATGTTAAAATCCTCCTTGAGTCTGGGGCTCGATGCTGTCATGCTAGCTAACACTTGGCCTTTAGCAGTTACGAAACTTGTAGCTATTGTCTGCTTATCTGCCTGTATAGGGGCCGTATAATGTCTCGCTCTGTCTCGCTCTGTCTCAGGTGAGCCAGTCCCTGGTTTCATCTCTCCTTGGAGGGGCCTTTCCCTCTGGAGGAGTCTGAGTACTTTGTTGTCCTCTCACCTCAGATCTGTGATGAGTTCAAGAAAAGTTCCGATTTGTAGTTTAGTGTGTGTGTGTGTGTGTGTGTGTGTGTGTGTGTGTGAGAGAGAGAGAGAGAGAGAGAGAGAGAGAGAGAGAGAGGATGAGAGCCTGTCTCCAGCTCACTACATCTCGGACAGTAGCGAAACCTCCCTCCTGTATTCTTAGTAAACAGGCTTCATTTCTTTTGCCAAGTCCTTCGCCCTCCCTGCTGCCCTCTGATCTGGCTCTTTGCTGGCTGCCCTCCAGCTCCATTTCCATTCCCAAAGTAAAAGACCCTATCTGGAGCTGCAAGACCCCCTGCCAGGGCAAGGATGGGAAGGAACTGGAGGGAAAAGGCAGAGACTTGCCAGTGGGCAGGGTTTAGGGGCAGCCCTTGATATTCCTGTCGGTCTTGTTTGTCCTGCTGCAGCTTTAAATAATACTAACAATAAATCAGTAGTAATTGGGATGGGCCTCAGGTCCCTGTGCAGGGTCCCCATCCTGCCAACGGGAGCCCGGGGAGGGACCCTACAGTTTCCCACCTTATTTTTCCTATAGCTGGATAAGAGGCCAAGTTGATCCACGTAATAAAGGATTGCGGGCGAGGGAGGAGGGTAGGTGGGAAGAGCTGGATCCTTTGGGGTTGAAGTTTTCACAGCATTTGAGGAGAGATGAGCCGAACCAGGCAGAGGATAGACATGAGTAGGAGAAGAGTGGATCCTGAGAGCCTCGACCCGACTGTATTTAGATTCGTTTTCTCTTTAAGGGAATCAAGGAAACAAGTTACTTATTTTATTTTATTAAAAGATTTATTTATTTGACAGAGACAGCGAGAGAGAGAACACAAACAGGGAGTGGGAGAGGGAGAAGGCTTCCCGCTGAACGGGGAGCCGGGCATGGGGCTCGATCCCAGGACCCTAGGATCATGGCCTGAGCCAAAGGCAGGTGCTTAATGACTGAGCCACCCAGGTGCCCAAGAATGACTTATTTTAGATTATTTATTATTACTTAATAATATAATTATTTAGGTTATTCTAAAGGCTTTATCTGTTTAGGAACTTTCTTTTTTTTTTTTTTTAAACAGAGAAAGTGAGCTCAAGAAAAAGGGGGAAGGGGAGGAGGGCAGAGGGAGAGAGAGAAAGAAAGAATCTTAAGCACCCTCCACGCCTAGCAGAGAGCCTGATGTAGGGCTCTTTATCTCTTGACCCTGAGATCAGGACCTGAGCGGAAATCAGGAGTCTGTGGCTTAGTTAACTGGCTTAGTTAACCGAGCCACCCAGGCGCCCCGAGGGGCGGTTTTTAAAATGCAATGCCCTCGGAGGCTGAGCCGTGAGTATCTCTAGCCTCATAAGGCTCACACTGCAGGCTTAGCATGTAGCACCAGGCTGTGTCGAGGACTTTACCTGTGAGGAAACGGAGGGTCAGAGATGATGAGCACCATGCTGCCAGGCACACAGCTAGAAGATGTCGAAGCTTGAACCAAACTCCAGCCAGGTCTGGCCTTCTAGCCTGAGGTCTTTCCATCTTGTTGCTCAAACATTTCTCCCCAATCAACTACTGATCGTGCTCACACTGCCGCCCTGCATTTGCAGGGGTAGGCCTTGCCTTGGGGCCAGGCTGGGCCTGCACCCTACGCAGCTCCCGCCATGTCGACCTCTAGAGACATCCCCGGCCACCCTGTCAGTGAGAAGGAGAGAAACTTCTTTGCGTCCTGACACTCCCCAGACAGCCAGGCCCCAGGGCTTGCAGCCAAGTGGAACCCCTCCGGGTGCCCCTCGCCTGGGCTCTGGGTGTGCTCCCTGTCACAGCCCAGGAATGTGGGCATCCAAGCCGCAACAGCAGACATGCTGGCTGTCAGCCGAGCCAGGGGCCCTGGTAACTGACAGGAGCTGAAAGAACCATTACAGAGGACGGCCTGGTCGTGGGGCACACTTCACAGTTGCCTGGGCTGGGAGTGTAAAGCAGCCAGAGCTGGCAGCCTCGGAGAAGCCACTACCTGGCAGGCCTCAATTTCCCCATCTGTAGAACAGGGATGGGATCTCTTGGCCTACCTGCCTCACCAGGCACCTGTGAGAAAATAAATGTACTACCCGATTGTATTGTCTCCAGCTCAACTCAGAGAACCACGGAGGAAACTGAGGCCCCAGCAGTGCAGATCATACCGTGAATTGGTTGCAGAGCTGGGACCAGACTCCAGGCCCCCTGCCTCCTCAACCAGGGCTCTTCCACTCCAGTTTCCCTTTTGAACGCACCCAGGAAGAGGAGATGGCCTCCTGCATGGGGGACCAAGAGGAGGTGGCCTTAGTCCCGGGGTGCTGGCTGGGGCCCAGACTGTTCGGCTGCAGGCTTAGCACTGCCGCCCACTTGCTGTGGGAAACTGGGCATAGAGCTTCTCCTCCTGGGGCCTCCATTTCTTTATTTATTATTTATTTATTTATCAGATGTGCACATGCTTATGAATCACTGGGCAGCTCTGGGGCAGGGCCTGAGAGTCTGCATTTTGAACGAGCTTCCATCATCTGTTGATGCTGCCAGCCCTAGACCGCAATCCAAGTGCAAGAATCTGGAGGAGCCCTAAGGGCTTCCAGGTCTGGTCTTCTGAAAACTAATGCCCCCCCCTTTCCCTCCTCCCAGCACTCCCAGTCCTCGAGCTGTTCAAGGGTTCCCATAGCTCCTCCTTGGGAGTCTGTCCTTCCTTCTGGACCATTCTTCCCTCTATCGGCTCCTGCTTCACCTTCAGGATCAAGAAGTCTCAAGTTTCTTCTTCCTCCTGCTGGGATGGCCTCACGAAGACCCTCTTCCAGCCTTTTGTAGGAGACAGAGCCCCATCTGCACTGGGGAAGCCGGGGGCTTGTTAGACAGCTTCCCAGCTCCCCGTGAAGGCCAGGATGTATCAGAGGGAAGGCTCCTAGGAGCATCCCATCTCAGAGGCCTGGCCCCTGCCACCACTCTTTCCTGCCCCATTCCACACCCACCGGCCTGACTGCAGCCGCCGCTGGAGTGAGATTTATGTGGAGGCCATGGAGAGATTTGTAAAGAAAAGAGGGTGTGTGCTCACAAGGAAGGAAGAAACCCAACACTTATTAAGGTCCTATTGTGTGGCGGGCACATTCACAAACATCACTTCCGCTGACCCCTTGGCCCTGGAAGGTCCATTTGCCTTGAGGGTCATTGAGAGGATGAAATAGGACGAAGCATGTGAACGTCCTGAGTGACTGGTCAGCAGTTGGAAGAGGGCATAGAGGCCAGCTTGGCTTTAGAGCAGGGAAAGAGGAGGCTGCAGTGGGCGGGGGAAGGCGTCGGGTGCGGATGGGGCCTGCAGCCCTCACATGCAGTGGGACTTCTGTCTAGGAGCCATGGGAGCTGGTAGAGGATTAGGCAAGTTTGGGGCCAAATCAGGTCGCCTCTCCAGACATACAGCGTCGCCCCTGAGTGGAGATGAACAGGAAGGGGGCCCAGCAAGAAGTGTGGAGGCTGGCAGGGGTCTGGTGAGCCCCCAGTGAGGTCCCTTCCACTTCTGGGATCTTGAGCAGGACCAGCTGTATGGCAGTCCTGGCCTGGCCTTCCTCATCCCTACAGCACATTCACAGCCATGAGCTGAGTGTCCCTGTCAAAATCCCCAGGAGGGGGCAGCACAGGCCTCAGTCTCTCCTTTCCGAGACAAGGTCCAGGAGCACTAAGGGTATCCCCAGGCCTACCCTGGGATGAGTCACGAGGCTGGGGTTGGAACCTAGGCTCCCATAGGCTGTGCTGCTGCCAGGGCCCTGGTGGGCCTGGGAGGGAGAGAGGCCAGAAGCCTGGGGCCCAGCCCAGGTCAGCCAGCGTCTATCACCAGGAACATCCCCTGGCTGGCCCGGCTCAAAATAGCTCCCCAGACGCAAGGAAATATTTTATCCTAGTCTGTTTTCCCACCATAAATAAATAAATAAATAAATAAATAAATAAATAAAATATTCCCAAATCTCAATGGGGTCAGACTCCTAAGAGGGGGAAAGGGAACAAGAACGTGCCCGGCTGCCTACTGAGAAGTCCAGCGTCTGTCCTTTTAGTTCTTTTCTTGAGGGTCAAGACTTTGCTTTGTGACATGAGTGTGGAGACTCCCACGGCTTTCCCAGTGGTGACTGGCTTTTCTGTTGGTGTCAGGCTGTCCTTTCCCAGGGGTCACTCATCTCAGACTTGGTGACGCATGAAAGAGCTAAGAAATCTATGACACAACTCTGTCCTCGGGGGGCTTACAAGCTGCAGGGTGGCAGGGCTGGGCTTCCTCTCTCCCTGAAGCGCTCGTAGAAACTGGGGGAGAGGGCACTAATACTTAGGGAGAGCCAACCCTGTGCCTGGTTATACCAGACACTTCCACCTAACATCATTCCTTTCGACCCTCCCAGTAAGGCTTGGTATATTACTACCCATTTTACAGATGAAGAAACTGAGGCTCAGAATGGGTGTGATCTGTTCAAGGTTTCATAACCAGTGTATGGCAGACCCAGGACTGGATTTTATATTACTTGGCTCCAAAACTGTGTTTTGCATCATACTGGTTCTCCTAGAGCCCACATGGGGGCTGGTGGGTAGACTCTATGAGACCTGGACTGACTTGTGTGCAGAGTACCCCTTTCCCATGGGTTGCAGTAGCCCAAGGTCCTGTGACACCAAGACCCAATTCGGGGGCAGAGGGAGGCTGGCATTGTGGGTTAAATTGTGTCCCCGCAAAAGATATGTTGAAGGCCTTAGCCCTCCACCTGTGATTGTGACCTTATTTGGAAATAAAATCTTGACAGCTGTAATGAAGTTAAGATGAGGCCACTAGGGTGGGCGCTAGTCCAAGATGGCCGATGCTCTCCTAAGAGGAGGGAAGACAGCAGTGTGAGGACAAAGGCAGAGACAGGGTCCATGTTGTCATGAACCAAGGAATACCTGGAGCACCAAAGTCTGGAAGAGGCAAGGAAGGATATCCTCCCCTGGAGGCTTCGGAGAGAACATGCCCACCAACACCTAGATTTGTACTTCCAGCCTCCAGAACCGTGAGAGGACACATTTCTGTTGTTCTAAGCCATCCAGATGTAGTCCTCTGTTTTGGCGCCCCTGGGAAACTCATACAGCTGAGGTTGTTCTCCTGGCCTCCTCAGGACACAAACAGGCTGGGACCTGGGGCAGAACAGAACTCAATTCTCAGCTTCGCAAGGGGAAGAACTTTCTCCCAGTCAGAGTGAGTCCTCGAGGAGGTGTCTGTTCCTGGGGAGTGAGGGCCCCATCACTGGGCATATAGATGAAGGAGCGGGTGGCCATTTGATGGAGACATGAAGTGTGTCTTATTGAGTTTGGGAATTCATGAATGTATCTATAGATAGAAAAATAGATTGGCCTATTGGATAATAAATTTGTTATGTATTTTGTTCTATTTATTCTGTTTTGACTATGTTCCCTAGTCTGGGACTTGTATTTTCCTATTCCATGTGAAGATTTGTAATGAACAGAGAGGGGGGTCTTCATTTTAACATTGTCAGAGTTACCCATCTTTTCTCTTTATGCTCTGTGCTTTTGTTGTCTGCTTTAACAAACACTTTTATAAAACACTTTTTTTTAATAAAACACTTTTTTATAAAAAAACACTTTTATAAAGCTGGGTGGTTCAATTGGTTGAGCATCTACCTTTGGCTCTGGTCACGATCCCAGGTCCTTGGATGGAGCCCGGGGTTATGCTGCTTGGGGAGCCTGCTTCTTCTTCTTCTTCTCCTTCTGCTTGCTGCTCTGCCTGCCTATACTCTCTCTCTGTCAAATAAACAAATAAAATTGTTTTTTTAAACACTTTTATTTAAGGGTTATAAGAGAGGCTCCTATTTTTTTCCAAAAATTTAAAATACTTCCTTTCACAAACCTCTTTAATTCATCTGGAATTGGTTTGTGTAGGGCATGAAGCAGGGTGCTGGTTTTGTTTTTAAAATATAGATAAGCATCTGTTCAGCATCAATCTATATTGCTTGTCACCTCTCTCTTCTGTCTCTGTAACAACATCTCACAATATTAGTTGCTAGAATTCTGTACTAAGTCTTAATATCTGGTAGAGCAAAACTCCCCCACCCTTGTCTTGTTCTTCTGTAATGTCTTTGCTCTAATTTTGGTATCTTTAAAAGGTCATTAAAAAATTCTTAGCACTGTTCATTTATATAAAATTTCTCTTAACATAATACTAAGATGAACGATCTACTTTTAAATTTGCAGACCAGAGAAAGTGAGAGTTGGACAGTTTGGCATAAATTTTTATAAAATATTTTCAGTGCAGATAGGAACACACACAACATATACATTATATATACATTTACGTATACATTATGGTAAAATTATTCCTCACATACTATTCTGCCATTTGGCTTTTCAACTAAGAAAAAGTCAACTATGTTTTCATGTCAGAAAAATAGAACTGCCCCATTAAAAAAAATATCTACGGGGTGCCTGGATGGCTCATTTGGTTAAGCATCTGCCTTGGGCTCAGGTCATGATCCGGGGTCCTGGGATGGAGCCCCGCATCAGGTTCCTTCCTAATCAGGAGCCGCTTCTCCCTCTCCCTCTGCCTGCTGCTCCACCTGCTTGTGCTCTCTCTCTCTCCTCTCTCTCTGTGTCAAATAAAAATAAATAAAATAAAAATTTAAAAAGTACAGAGTATCCTATTTTAGAAAATATAGGGTGTCTGATATAGTCAACCAATTCCTTATTGAAGTATGTTGGTATCTCCAAAAAAATCATTTTTCAAAATTCTACTTCAATAAACAAATTACTCTCCCAGAAGACTGTAGTGTTTATACTCCCACCAGCACCACATCCCACTGTGGGTCCCAGTCACTAACACTGTTTTTAAGGAAATAATTACACAGATACCATAAAAGTAGAACAAAGAACATACTACGTGCTCTATATTTGCCACAAATTTTTTTTAATAAAGATTTATTTATCTTAGAGAGTGTGTGCGTGTGAGCTGGGGGAGGAGCAGAGGGAGAGGGACAAGCAGACTGGGCACAGAGCCTGACACAGGGTTTGGTTCCATGACCCTGAGATCATGACCTGAGCAGAAACCAAGAGTCAGATGCTTAACCGACTGAGCCACCCAGGCACCCCATTGCCACATATTTATTACATTAGCCTTTTCTTGCATTTTCTTTCCTTTTTTTTTTTTTAAGATTTTTATTTATTTGACAGAGAGAGACACAGTGAGAGAGGGAACACAAGTGGGGGAGTGGGAGAGGGAGTAGCAGGCTCTCCACTGAACAGGGAGCCTGATGTGGGGCTCGATCCCAGGACCTTGGGATCATGACCTGAGCTGAAGGCAAACACTTAACGACTGAGCCACCCAGGTGCCCCTCTTGCATTTTATTGGAAATAAAAAAAATTAAGGAAATTCCACACATACACAAAAGAAGAGTGAATGGTGTAATGAACCGCCTCACCCAGCTTCAACAATAATCAATTCATTGCTAACTGTGCTCCATTTAGACACCCAACTCCAAATTATTTTGAAGACATCATGTAGTTTCACCTGTTAATACTTCAGCAAGTCGCTCCAAAAAGTAAAGACTTTCACACCTTAAAAATTAATGATTTTCTCATATAATCAAGCATTCAATGTATCAAATTTTGCTGGTTATCTTTTTTCATATACTTATGTGCGTGTGAGTAAAGTGTCTGCTTGAATAAGGATCCAAACTAAGACTCAGATGTTGCTCATTGCTTCTGATTGTGTTTCAAAAAAAAATTTTTTTTTAAATTCTGAAACAGTCACAAACAGAAAAGTTGCAAGAATGTTACAAAGAACTTTTGTTCCTGTGAGCCTTTTGAGAGTGAGTTGTGGACCTGGTTTCCCATCAGCCCCCCAAATCTGTATGCCGTCTTCTACAATCAAGGACTGTCTTCTCTCTAACTGCAGTACAACCATCAGTCAGAGCCGGGGGTTACTGTGGAATCATCGCTCTCATCTATTCCTCATACCCCATCCAAGTTGCCAGTTGCCCCAGTAAGGTTTTTTATAATCAAGGATCCAGTTCAGACACATGCGCTGTATTTGGGTTCCTCCAGTCTGTAGAAGTTCTTTTCCTTGACTTTTAAGACCTTGACATTTTAAGGGTGCCTGGGAGGCTCAGTCAGTTAAGCGTCCGACTCTTGATTTCTGCTCCGGTCCTGATCTCAGGGTCTTGAGATCAATCCCCAGGTTGGGCTCCATGCTAGGCATGGAGCCTGCTTAAGATTCTCTTTCTCCCTTCCCCTCTGCCCCTCCCCAGGACCCTCCCTCCTCTTAAAAAAAAAAAAAGTAGACCTCGACATTTGGGAAGTTGTTTTGTAGATCTCCCTCAGTGTGAGTTTGATGTTTTCTCATGATTATTCATCTTTCACAAAATAATCAGGGATGTGACCCTGTGTTTTCCACACTGCATCTTCAGGTGGCATGAAATTTTGATCTGTCCCATCATTGACAGTGGTTAAAATGACATCTGCTAGTCTTCTCCACAGTGAGGTTACTCTTTTCTCCTTTGTGATTTTATAGAGATACTTTGAAACTATGTAATTATCTCATTCCTCATCAAACTATTCACTCGTTTATATCAGGGTGGACTTACGGTTTTTTGTTTTATTCAATGGGTTATAATCTGTTACTATCATTATTTATTTTGATGCTCAAATTGTCCCCAGTTTGGCCGGTGGGAGTCCCTCCAAGAGGGCTTCTGTATCCTTTTGGAAAATGCCCATCATTCTTTGAATACTTCCTTGCTTTCTGGCACAAGATGTTCTAGGTGTATCTTGTTCTTTTCCTGTCCCTATCCTGTAGTCAGGCATTCTCTAAGGAAATGCAAAATGGTGCTATTCTATTTTTCTCTTTGTTTATTAGCTAGAACCTTTTTTAATTACGAAAAAAAAAAAAACCTTCCTTTTCATCAGTTACACTCGTTCATTTCCTTGAGATACAGTCAGGATAAATGTTGGAGTCCTTCCTTTTACACTCCATTTTTCATTAACTATGACTAAGTTTTCTAACATCTTTCAAAGGTGATTAATAAGGGTTTTCAAATATAACTTAAATTTTTAAAAAAGATTTTATTTATTTATTTCACAGACAGAGATCACAAGTAGGCAGAGAGACAGGCAGAGAGAGAGGAAGAAGCAGGTTCCCCGCTGAGCAGAGAGCCCCATGTGGGGCTCGATCCCAGGACCCGACCTGAGCCAAAGGCAGAGGCTTTAACCCACTGGGCCACACAGGCGCCCCAATAAGGGTTTTTTTTAAGTATTATTATGAACTTACTAATTTTTATGCACTTTGATCTATTTGTCATCATTGGTATTGATGTTCGTATGATCCCATCGTTGATCAGTGGTAGCCTGTCTTGGACTTTTACTCCTCCAGATGAAACTAATGATGAGGAAACAGGAGATAAACGCAAGCCAAATTTTCTTCCACTGAAATTTTGGGAATTTTGCTTGGGATTGCATTTAATCTATAGGTCAATTTGGGGAGAATTGACAGCTTCAAGATAATGAGCCTTCCTGTTCATGCATGTGGGGTTCATCTTTGTTTAGATCCCTTCAATGTCTTTTAATAAAATTTTATTAACAACCTTGGACATCCTTTGATAGATTTATTCCAAGGGTGTATATTTTTATAGCTAGTACAAATTATATTTTTGAAGTGCATTTCTAACTGAAAAAAAATGAAAAAATGGTAACTTGCTTGTATATATTGATTTTACATCAGACATATTGCTAAACTCGCTTATTAAGTCCTAATCATTTGACCATAGTTTGCTTTTTTATTTGGAGACTCCTACTGAATTACAACACAAATCTCAACTTAGTTCTTTCTTCCTTTTCAGTCCTTGTAATTTATTTCTTTTTTATCTTACTGTGTTTTTGGAAGCTTCTAGTTCAATGTAGAATGGAAATGGTAGTAGTAGGCAACCTTATCTTAGTCCTGTTTTTAAAGGGAAGGTTTTGAATGCTTCAGAATTTGTAATGTGTTTTGGTTTTGGTAGATGTCAGGTTTAATATGTTTATATTACTGATTTGCCGAGTACTAATTTTTTTTTTTTTTACCATGGATGGATATTGGATGGATGATCTATATAATTATTGAAATAATTTGAATTTTTGTCCTTTAATCTGTTAAGGAAAAGCTATTTATTTATAGATTTTTCTAATGTTGAAGCCTGTGGTCAGAGAACATGGTTTGTATGAAACTGATTCTTTGGAATTTGCTGGTGTTTCCTTTATAGCCCAGTCTACTATCAGGATGCAGAGGTAGTCCTCCATGCTTTAGTATCAGATTTGTTCTCCGGTCATTGGATGTATGGTTCTATATGTATGTATTCAGTTGCTAAAGTCTTCCTAATGATTTCTCTTTTCTTTTTTTTAATGATCTATCAAATCCTGATAGATCTCCCACGATTTGTCATATGTGTGTGTGCATATTACTTGAAAGTAATAGATACAGACTATATATGTTTTGAAGTGATGTTATTAGGTGTATATGAATTCAACAGTTTTATATCTTCCTGGTTAACTGAATCTTTGATCATTTTTTTAAAAGATTTTATTTATTTATTTGACTGACAGAGATCACAAGCAGGCAGAGAGGCAGGCTGAGACAGAGAGAGGGGGAAGCAGGCTCCCCGCTGAGCAGAGAGCCCGATGTGGGGCTCCATCCCAGGACCCTGAGATCATGACCTGAGCCGAAAGCAGAGGCTTTAACCCACTGAGCCACTCAGGTGCCCCATGAATCTTTGATCATTTTGTGATGGCCCACTCTATCACCAATAATGTTTCTGTCTCCACGTCTGTTTTATCTGATGTTAATATGGCTCCACCAGATTTCTTTTGGTAATATTTGTTTCATCCTTTGACTTTCAACTTTTCTGTGTTCTTAGAGCTAATTTTTTTCTAACTTTTACAATCTTCATCTTATTGTTGTGATTATTGAGGTATTCACTTTGTTTCAACCATATAGCGCACAGTAGGTCATTGTTGAATCCGTCATTGTCAACCCAGGTCTCTTAGAGGGCTGTTGGGGTAGGGACTGGGAAGGGAAGTGGGGCCTCTTCTCACTCTACCTCTTAGTCTGGGGAGCCTACAGGACATGGTTTTCCTGAGAAAAGCATGGCGTTTCCAGAAAGACTTGGCTGAGAAAACCCCAGCCGGAGTCTGAGGCCACATAACTGTTTCCTAGAAACAAGATGTGAGTGAAACTCGGCCGGTGCCCGAGTCACAGCATACATTTCCTGTTTTTCATCCACGAGCTAATAAAGTTATTTCCTTCGTAGGCTCTGCTGCTGAGCAGGAAGGCCCCACTGCCTCAAGGCTTGAGGCCAGCAGTTATCCACCACCCGGCTCCAGAGGGAGGAAGCCGCCTGGGCTCACCTGGGGGAGGGGCTTCCTCAGCTCTTCTCCCCACACGAGCTCCTTGTCGGAACCAGAACCATCTCTACTCCAATGGTATCCAAGACTCAGTCCCTCAGCCCTCTGTGGATCACCTGACCCATCTATCTGCTTCCCCCTTCTCTGGGAAGTCTCCCTGGGTGTCTGACCAGTACCTCAGATCCCACATGTCCCACACGGGTCTTCTCTGGCATCACCTATGTTCTTCATGTTCCCCACCTCTGGTACTATCACCGTCCACCCAGCTGCTAATCAGAATGAAGGGCACCACTGCACACCCTGCCCAGTCCCTCTGGTCCATCAGCCAGACATCTTGGTCTGGGCTCCCCAGCTCTGTCCCAGACTCCATTCATGACAGAGTGGGAAGGGCTCTTGTCTAGCTGAGCTGTCCCCTACTCTCTGTGCATTCTCCAGGGACAGGTTGGGTTCACCTCTGTGCCCCAGTGCCCAGCAGAGTGGGACATGGGAATCCCAACTCAGGAAAGCTTATTGAACAAATGAATGAATGAATGTGTGAATGAGCCAGCCCTTCTAGAATTTCTCCAGGATAACACACTGCCATCCCTCTTCCCCCAACCATCTTCTCTGGTTGTGGTTTCCAGAACCCCCTGCCTCCTGCCCCTTCCTGAACCTGCTCCAAACCTTTACTTTCTTCCCCACATGTGCAAACATTGTTCTGGTACCCCCTTTGGAAAAGGGTCCTGGCTCTGTCTCTGGGGTGGCATGGTCCCACACAGGCAGTGTTGGGTTAGGTGCCAGAGATATTTCACTGGGTCCCTTATTCTTTATTTACTCAAGCTGTCATAGAACTCAGAGTATGTGTCATGCACTGGGGATACAACATGACAAAGGTAGATAAGGTCCCTTCCTCCTTGAGACTTACTCAAGAGAGCAGGGAGCCGAGGACCCAGCAGCATCCAGTCGCCAATGGTGTCCAAGTGACCTGGGGGGTTTGCAGGGGTATGATGGGTAAAGCCCACCATAACGGGACAGGAGGACTTTGGGGAGCGTGTGCAGGCCACAGCCCAGAGAGCAGGCTGAGCTGCAGGTTTGAGTCTAGCTCCCAGAATGAACTGTGCTGGGAGGATGGAGGGCAATGGACCTCAGCAGCCGGGGCCCACCACAGATGCCCCAGACAGATGGTGAAGTGGGCAGGTCATGATCTGGGAGTCAGGCAGCCCTGACACTCCAAGGAGGTTGCTCTCCGGGCCCAATTTCCTTTTCTGTGGAATGGGTGTTAATAATCTCTACCTCACTAAAGGAGGGAATAAATGCTCACCAGGGGAGGATCCTGGCACATATGAGGGGCTCGAGCTGGGGCCAGGGGAGGTGGTGAGCCCTGAAGCAAGGGTTGAGGCCAGAGCTGCTCAGTCCTCCTGCCCTATTCTTCTCAGGGAGGTGTCAAAGCTAAGACAGGGCCAAGATGGAAAGGTGGAAGGGCTGGAGTTCAAGAGGATTAAGTGCCAGGGTCCTGGATAAGGGGAGATTCAGTTCTGAGTTGGGCAATTCATTTGCATGAATAAAATCCTCACAAGCCTAAGGTGGGGCATGTGTCACCCCATGGAAACTGAGGCTCAGAGAGGAAGTGACCCGCCACAGGTGAGTGCAGAGCTGGGTTCAAATTCAGATCCACAAGAGCCCTGTGCTCCTGCCCCTATCTTGCACTGAAGTCAGGGGTTTCCCGGCCTTCACCTCCTTTGCCCCAATAATGCAGTGAGGTCCTGAGTGGGTCCGCCCTGCTGTGGCCTTGAACATCTTCTTTTTCCTTGATCAATTCATTGTTTGCACCCCAGCCTGGAGTCCTGCAGCTGCCTGCTGACCCCTGGGCTGCCCGCCCCCGTGGGCTGTCCTCGTCTTGCAGTGTCCTCTGTGCTGAGCACCTGGAGGACTGCAGCCACCCCTCCTCACCCAGAACTCGGCATGGAACAGGAACCAGAAAATGTTTGCTGAAGAAGGAAGGTGCAGAGGGTGGCCTGGGATACCAGAATGCCCCGCGTGGGGGAACTTCCCCACAGTGCAGAAGAAGGGAAAGAACATCGGCTCTCAGGCATGGTGACTCCCAGTCCCAGGTGTGAATCCCACCCTTGGCCATCTTTTTAAAAATTGTGGTAAAAGAGATAATATAAAATGTACCATTTTCATCCTTTTTGAGTGTACGATTCAGTGTTGTGCAACCATCACCACCATCCATCTCTGGAACACTGTCAGCACGCCAGACTCAGGGCTGTGTCTCTGTCCTGTGTGACCTCAGGAGAGTGCCCTTCTTTGCATCTCGAAGAGCACACCCATGCCATGGCTTGTTGTGGGACTCAAGCAGTTGGATGTGGCTGTGCTTCCTGGGCCAAGTGGGGTGCACCCCGAAGGGGCTAGTGTGGTGCCCATGTTGGCGCAAGTCCTCAAGGATGCGCCCCAGCAGGAGAGATTGCATGTAATGATAATGGTAATGGTGGTCCACGCTGGGCGACAAGGCACTGAGGGGAAGACCTCGGCCGGTGGGCAGCTGGGAGACTCAGACCCCAAACCTGCCTTGCTGCCCACTGGCTGTGTGGCTTTGGCCAAGTCATCCTCCCCTGGGCCTCAGCTTCCTCCTCGTACAAAGAGCATGTGCACCATTGTCTCATGCCAGGTGCCCAAGTCCATTCTGTTCCCTTAGTCCTCAGCCTTGGTCCTCACCTGACCCCTGCCAGGGCCAGGAG
>ML104141.1:0-11065 GCA_003697995.1 Taxidea taxus jeffersonii
ACCAGTGATTCGTAATCTCAACCTCCAGCAGAGTTCCCTCCTGACTGTCAGACTTGGACATCTACTGCCTGCAGGGCATCTTGGTGTGAGGCCTCTGGGGCATGGCACATGAACTAAGGCCAAAGCCTCCCTCCCAGACTATACCAGGTCTTTTCCTTGAATTGCCATTGCAATGGATGGTGCCACTAGCTACTCAGCTGCTTAAGTCAGAAAGAAACCTGGGAGTCTCCTTTGCCTCTCTCTCCCCTTTGCCTTTGTATCTAACTCTCACCAAGATTCTGCTTCCAGAATCCATCTCAGACCTGTTCACTTCTCTTCTTCCCCAACTGGGGAAGCTGATCCCCTCTGGCTGCCATCTAATCCATTCTCCACGCAGCAGTGGGGTGACCTTGTAAAAACACCATACCAATTATGCCGCCCCCCTGCCTCGGCATGGTCCCTGCCCACTTCTCCAGCTCCTTCTCAAACACACCAAGCTCATCTGCCTGCTGTTCCTTCTGCTAGGGTGTCACCCACCCTCCTTGCTCTCTACTGGTTCTCCTGCAGGAAAGAGCACAGCAGTGATGAAAAGCACAAACTCCAGTCAGGCTGCTTGGGGTCAGGTTTGAATTCTGACCCTGTTACTTACTAGCTTATTAACTCTGGGTGGTTTACTTACTCTCCCTGTACCTCAGAGAGATTGCCTCTCAAGGGGATGGGGATCATGGCACCTGCCCCCTGCCTGCTGTGAGAGTAAGCGACATGGTGTGTGTGTGTGTGTGTGTGTGTGTGTGTGTGTGTGTGTGTGTTCAGTCAGCGCCTGTCACCAGTAAGTACTCAGTACATGTTAGCTGTGGCTATTTTGCTCTTCAGGCAGCAGCCCAGTCATCTGATTTTCCTCAGGGAAGTACCCATTATCCTTCAAACCCTTGTCATAGTTGTAAATATTCCTTTTGTAACAAAAGCTAATGAAAACAATTATTTGTGTGGCCATTTAATTGCCTGCCCCCACCCCCACATGGCTCTAAGCTCCAGAAGTGACAAAAACTTTCCATCTTGAGCCTGTCTCCCTGTTTATGATTCCTTTGGGCAACAACTGTCTGTGAAGCACTTACTCTGTGCCAGACCCTGCTAGGACATCCTCGCCAAAAGCCCACAGGCACAGCTGTCCAGAGACACACACACAGGTAAATGACAGTCTGTGCAGCCAGGCCTACTCACATCCATGAAGGTCACTTACCTGAGTCCCTGTTGCCTTCGCAGCCTCGGTTGCCTCTCTCCATGTCCTGTATCAGTGCTGTCCTGGAGGCAGAACCGGAGCTTAGTTTTCCCCAGTGGCAGGGTCCGTAAGGCTGTCATCAACTGCCTCCACATCCCCTATAGCCAGCAGGCCTTTTTCCTCCTCTGGGACCCTGACCCCCCTGCCACCACTCACCTGCTACCCTGGGACCTGCTGAATATGATGCAGGCATGGGTGCTGGGGTCCCAGCCACAGTAGGGGTCCCGGGCCAGGATGCAGTCGTAGCAGGAGCGGTAGCGGGAGCAGCTAGACAGTGGTAGCTGGATGACTCCACTAGGGGCCCCCACATAGAGGCTATGCTGGGAGCCAGAGAGGAAAGCTGGTTGGTAACACCCCCAGCTCCCACCTACAGACACACATGGTCACCGCCCAGCCACCTACTCCCTCCCCCTACTCTGGCAAGGCCACATTGAGGATCATGAATCAGGCTACCTGCACTGGAGAGATGACCAGATTTTCCACAGACTGGGGCTCCTTGAACACTTGCGTCTCTTCGATAATGTGCATCCCAGAGCCCAGCACCACGGCCTTGTGGATCCAGCCATCAGCTGGTATGGAGAGGACAGAGAGTCAGAACCCAATGACGGAATCTGTTTCCGGTCCCCTGCAATAGCCTGATGGGAGCTGCTCGGGAGTCATGAGATAAGGGACAAGATTTTAGCCAGGAGCAGTTCCTCAGGACACTGGGAACTCTGGGCTAGTCATAGCAGAAATTACTGGGTTCACAAGCATTAGTGATCAGGGTCCAATATCACGGTGTTTGGTGACAGGAGTCAGCAGTCACCCAGAGCCAGTGGTCACTGGGGGCCAGCAGTGAGTGTTCACTGAAGAATCAATATCAACGGTCACCAGGGATTTGTGATCAAAAGTCATCCAGGGGATTAACAGTCAAGGAGGGTCAAGGACTCGGTTACCTAAGGGCTCAGAGCAGGACTGAGAAGTACCTGTCCCCAGAAAGAGCAGGTCATAGGTGGGCCCGGCGGGTGTGGAGACAGGTGTCCCTGTGAGGTGTGTGTAGCGCACGTTTCGCTTGAGCAAGAGGGGCCGTCCACGTGTGGGCACCACGGGCCGAGCCATCAGTGGGTGCAACTTCACAAAGTCCAGGACCAGGGACGGCAAATCCTGGGATGAGTTGTAGCCACGCATGCGCAATGAATCTGTGATGCACTGGGGCAGGGGACAGAAGTGGCAAGCTCAGGAATCTACTGCCTGCCCATCCCCTGCCACCCCCAAGGCTAGATCCTTCTAGCCCTCTCAGGGGTTCTGTCTACCCAACACCGACCCCGGGCTTGGGCACTCACTGAGCCAGGCCGAGGCTCCGGCACCCCACCCTCATAGCGGCCCCAGCGCCGGGCACCATCCTGGTACTCCATGTAGGGACCTGCGAAGACAGCCTGTACCTCGGCCAGGTCGTAGCGGCAGATGGCTGAGGCCTCTAGGGTCTTCCTAGGAAGGGACACAGGGGAGGGGGCTGACCCACATGGAATGGAGCCTGTCCCCTGCCCCCTGCCCAGTCTGGAGGCTGCTGTTACCCTGGCCAACCCCAGCTCTAGGCCTCAGGGCCTCCTCTAAGGGTGAGGAGGCCACTGTGGCCTCTGGCCCCAGGCTAGCTGGGCGCACCTGAAATCCTCTCTCTGCAGCCAGCCTCCCCACAAGGGATCCTAGCGTACCCTCACTGATCTCTGCCCCAGCTCCCACACTGTCCCCAGTTCCTCCTCTCCCCACTGTCCCTGCACTGACCACTGGGTGGTCAGCGTGAAGGCCGCGTAGAAGTGTGTGCGGGCTGAGGCATCGGCATCCAGGCTGCAGACAGCACGGAGCAGCTCATACTGTGGAATGTGGCAGACGAGACGCGCCTTAAGGAAGGAGGTCCACTTCTTCTGCAAGATCTTCTTTCCTCCCAGGTCTCCCTGAGGAGGTAGGGGCACAGGGTCAGGGGTCAGGGTCAGGGGTTCAGCTTCTACACTCTTGCCCTGAACCTGGTCCTACTCACCTTGCACACACGGGCCACACGGGCCACACGGTGGCTGTTGCGGCTCTGAGCAAAGCTGCTGGGGCCCTCGTCAGTGGCACGCTCCGTGAAGAAGTAGTAAACCTTGTCATCGTCCCCCACGGCACTGGCCTCGCTCTCCCGCACCAGGACAGAGAACACAAACTCAGCATCTGTGGGTCAGGCAGTTCAAATGGCCTCTGAGACAGTCTGGGGATCCCCTCCACTAGGGCCCTCACTCAGCACCGCAAAGGAATAGACAGGTGCAGCTGGGAATTTGGGGAGGGGATGGCCGAGTGCCGCAGCGAGTGAAGATGAAGAAACAGTCCCCTGCACCCCATCACCCTGCGCCTCATCCCCCTGACCGTTGAGCCACTGCATGGGTGCCTCCTCCGTCCTCAGGGCGTGCGGGTGACGGCTCCGGCGGATGTCAGGGATGCTCCGGAATTCATAGCGTGTGGCTGTGTAGAGGCCTCCATCTGGAGAAGAGACGAGCCGAGCGTGAGACACGCCACATACCACAAGGCACATAACCCCTCAGGCGGCAAATCCTCGCAAGGAGATCCATGTCCCACAAACCGCATGCTGGCGGGACAGGGGGCGGGGGGAGTGCATGTTCACCGATGACGAGGCCTGTGAAGCCACGGGCTGGGTCATAAGGACACTTCTCCTTCCCCTCTTCGAAGCTTGCTGGCAAGGTGAAGGCCTCAGCATCCTGGGGGGAGATGGGGCCAGAAGTCAGTGGTCTCGAGGACAGGCAGGGGCTGTGGCCTAAGGTCACACCAGTCTGGGGCCTCGGACCAGAGCCCGGGGGCCTGGGACCAGCAGTCAGGGCGGGGGCAGCCATACTCACAATGGCTGCACAGAGGGGCTGGAAGGCATGAGTCCCGCATGCGTAGAAGTGGGTGGCGTTGAGCCGCTGAAGGAATCGCACGTGGTTGAAACACTCCGTCTGTGGGGTGAGTGGGGGAGGGCTGTGAGCCCCCAGCCTGCTTAGAGGCCTTTTCCATGAATCAATCCAGCTTTGTCTTCCAGCTCTTGCCCACGCCCACGGGACATGGCTCTTTTTGAGATCCCACTGCGCCTGCTCACTGCCCCAAACACAGAACACTCCCTGGAACTCACTGTCCTTTGGCTTCCCAGTGGCATGACCGCTCTTCTTGGCTTCTGTCTCACTGTTAGGATTACCTGAAACACTCCGCCAGCTCCGCCTACATTGCCTGAAGTCCCCTGCACGCCCAGCTATGGGGCTCCCAGGGCTCCCGCCACCCCGAGATGTTTCTCTCACACCTCCTTCTCAGCAGTGTCCCTCTGTCCTGGAGCCCCCCCCCCACGCCCTTTGGGGTAACACTACAAAAATCTATCCCCACGCTCTGGCCCTCTCTCCACCTGATAGCCCACAGACACATCAAACTCACCAGGTCACAAACCAAGCTCATTCCCTCCTCCCTAACCCGCATCTTCCCTCCTAAACCTGTTCATCCAGTCTTTCCCACCTCACGTCATCTATTCAACCTATTACTCAGCCCAGACACCAAGAGTCAGCCTTGCTGCCTCCTACTCCTTCACCGCCACGTTTAGTTCTTCTCCAGGATTCTCTGTTGTGTCTCCTGACGTGGTCCCCTCCACCACCCCAGTCCACGTCACCGCTGCCTCTTCCCTGGACAAATGTAGAGACTGCCTGACTGTTCTCCCAAGCTTCCGCCGTTCTATGAAAGCTACTTATTTATTCAGTGAATGAGGAACATGTATGCAGTGTAAAATTCAAAAGATACAAAGGGATATGTCGTAAACAGAGCAGCTCCTTTTATCCCTGTTGCCTTCAAAGGCGACTGCTGTCATCACTGTCTGCAGTCTCCTTCCAGAGATATTCTACCCACCGGCACCCTCCGGCAACCCACTTTCCAAGGCATATTTTAAAAATGTAAACCAAATCATGTCACTGCTGTATTTAAAAAAAACTTTGGTGGCTCAGCAGAGTCCTGAACCAAGGGTCCCACCACTTCTGCCCCTTCCTCACTCCCTCCAGCCACACTGCTCTTCCCTGCCCATTAAATGCCTTAAACTGAGGACCTCTTGACTTCTTTGCCTTGTTAATGATTCCTCCTCCTGCCGGTACCCAGGGCTTGAATCCATGCAGGCCTCTTTGTCTCATCCCAGTCCCTCCCTCGGTGTATCTCTCCCTCCTCTCCACTAGCCTGCTCAGGCCTCCCTCCTCTGAACCCCATGATACCCCCA
This sequence comes from Taxidea taxus jeffersonii, assembly GCA_003697995.1. Lineage (NCBI taxonomy): Eukaryota > Metazoa > Chordata > Mammalia > Carnivora > Mustelidae > Taxidea > Taxidea taxus. Next base: position 5,508 of record ML104141.1, read on the forward strand.
AGCCCCTTTGCCTTTCCTGCCTCCAGATTCACTCTAGTTTAATTCATCTAGTGCTTGGGGCTGGATTAATATTCTTCTAGTAGTGCTTCCCCAGGATGTTTACATAACAAAGGGGTGGGGGTGTGGGAGGAACTTTATGGTCAAATAAGTTAGAAACCATGGCGAAAACTTGCCATTTCAGGGGACTTTTCAGAACCTTAAGGATATTGCTGTGCATTGTGGGATTGAGCATACAGCACTTCCCAAACTCATGTGACCATTAAACCCTTCTTTTAAAAATTAGTGTTCCCTAGGGGCACCGGTCAGCTCAGTCATTAAGTGTCCGCCTTCAGCTCCAGTCATGATCCCAGGGTCCTGGGATCAAGCCCCAAATCGGCTCCCCGCTCAGCGGGAAGCCTGCTTCTCCCTCTCCCACTCCCCCTGCTTGTGTTCCCTCTCTCGCTGTGTCTCTCTCTGTCAAACAAATAAAATCTTAAAAAAAAAAAAGTAGTGTTCCTCAGAACATGCCTTGGGAAGTAGTCTCCTAAAGCCTTGCTACCTCAAGTGGGGCTTGGGGACCAGCAGCATCTGTTTCGTCTGGAAGCTTGTTAGAATTGCTGAATCTTGGGCCCTTCCCCAGGCTTACTGAGCTAGCATCTGCATTTGTAACATACCCAGGGGCTTCATGTGCACACTAAAGTTTGAGAGTCTGTAAAGGGCCAGATGGTGAGGGTGTGCATTGTCACAGAGTAAAACCCATCCCCCAGCTGGGCACTTACAGTGCTCTGTGACCTGGGCTCCTCCTGCCTCACCAGCCCCATTTTCTACCCACACTGCATGCTGGACCAGCAGGCATCTCTGATGGAGTCTCTTAGAGGTGACTCTTTAAAAGATTTATTTTAGAGAGAGAGAGAACGAGTGGGTGGATGGGCAGAGCAGGTAGAGGGGCAGAGGGAGAGGGAGAGGGGAAGCAGATTCCCCCCTGAGCGCCAGCCTCAGGAACCAGAGGGGCCGAAGGTGAGCGGGGAGCTCAGATGCGGGGCTTCATCTCAAGACCCTGAGATCATGACCTGAGCTGAAACCAAGAGTCAGACCTCAAAGGACTGAGCCACCCGGGGGCCCCTAGAGGTGCCTCTTTAAACACAGCTAATCCCAACACCACTCTAGACCTACTGAATTAGAATCCTTGGGCCAGGGAACATGTTTATTATTTTCTTTTCTTTTCTTTCCTTTTTTAAAGTAATCTCTATGCCCAATGTGGTGCTTGAACTCATGATCCCAAGATCAAGAGTTGTGTGTTCTACTGCCTGAGCCAGCCAGGGCCCCTGGGAATGTGTATTCTTAAAAAGCTCTCCAGATGCATCTGTTCCACAGGTCTACATGAGGCCCCTGCATACACGCTGTTCTTTAGCCAGAAAAAGCTGGCGATTCACTGTCCCCCTCCATGGGATCCTGGGTACTTGATCAATTCCTTCACCAAACCTTGTTTTTTACATCTGGAAAATGGAGGATAAAACGATTTCATAGTGTTATTTTAGAATTAGGAGATATAACAGCTAAGTCAGCATTTACTAGAGATTACTTATTGCTCTCCTGATTATTATTCAGGAGCCCAGGAGAGATTAAGATGCCACTACAGGCCAAGCCGGTAGGTCACCAGATGTTTGGACTGTAAGTGCTGCACCGAGGGCCTGCCGCTCCGGCTACATTCACGTGCTTGTTGTGGTTGTTGAGACTGACTGGCTGATCCGTACCTCTCCATCTGCATCCCCACCAACCCTGACATCTCCAGATGAAGAGGAGAAGGAAGGAGCTGGGGACAGGGCAGACCACATACCTGGTTGTTTTTCCCTTTCTGATGGCATTTGCTTTGCATCTCTGGGGAGGCCTCCCAGCGGATCTGGAGACAGGGAAAGGGAATGGGCTGATGTGCTGACCCCAGTACCCTTGTCTTTCACCATTATCTGTGGGACCAGGTAACAGGACTCTAGGAAACAGGGGAAACTGTGGTACAGGTAAGTTTCAGGAGTGACCCTGGATGGTAAAGGAGATCTGGCTCAGGAAGGGCAGTGCTATCTGACCAGAGGGCTATGGAAGGCTGGCAGGGCTTCCAGGAAATTGAGGTCCCAGGGAGCTGGATAAAGTTGGAGAACTGGGTGCTCCAGGTTCTAGTGGCTAACCTCTTTGTGTGCCCCATCTCCTATGTCACGGGCATTGAGAGAGAACAGGGCACCTCGGGCTCCAACCAGCAGTCTTGCGGAGGACTCCTCCAGCAGCAGTGTTGAGTAGTTCTGGGCTTGACCCTTGAAGTGCCGGGTCCTAGAGAGCTCTGGGGAGAGTGGGAGCAGTGAGCCCAGCCCTGAGGCTGCCTCTCTACTCCCAGACGTGGCTCCTGCTGTCTTTCAAAGTTGCAGCAGGGTGGGGGGTGTCTAACCTTCATAGGGGATGGTCATCCGCGGGGTGGCATCTAGTTCTCTGGACGGTCTCCGCAATGAGGGTCCAGGGACGGCTGTTGCTGTGAGGAAGCTCAGGAAGAGGGGCCAGAGCCTCCCCCACATTTTCCTGGGGAGGCCCACACCAGTAAGAACTCCAAGGGGAGCCAAGGCCAGAGCCACAGGGGAAGAACAGTCACAGGGGTCAAGGTCCAGAGAGGTAACTTGGAAGGTCAGGGGTCATGGGGCCAGGGAGGGTCCTGGAATCGAGGGGACATGGAATCACAGGGTTGTGTGGCCATGGAATCCCAGGTTAGAGGTCAGAGGGAGGGATGGATCACACACTGCCTTTCTGCATCAAATACAAAGTCCATGGTGGGAGGGAGTTGTTGTAGGGTCATAGAGGGGTTGTAGGTCACTGATGGGATCACCCTGCCCCGACAGAAGGACTAGTCCTGGTTCTCTGAGGTCCGTTTTCTAAAGAAAAAACAGGAGAAAAAGCTCTTTGATCTGTATGTGGGTAGAAGGTAGATGGCATCACCCCCAGACTTCAGGGGGCACCGGTGGGAGAAGGCCCCCAGAATCCCACGTCAGGATCAGCTCACTGTCACTCTGTCTACCTCTCTGCTCTGATGCACAGTTGGGTGGAACTTGCCCTCCTTACAAGATCCTAGATTCCTCCCAGCCCAAACCCAAAGTAATGTCCTCCTCTGACGAAGTCGGAAGCTAAGCTAGGCCTCCATCTCGACTGGAGCTCTGTTTTTAGGGAGAACGCCTTCTCTTAGCAACAATGAGTCCAAACTTGGGGCAGCAGCTATCCTGGCTGCCTGCGGGGGTGCCTTACACCAGAAGGCTTGGGCAGAGACATTTAATGGGCCTTTGTTTATTTTGTCCTGTTTTCCCTTTGTTTTTTCTTTTTCCTGGCCTGAGTGCTCCCTCTGGAATTTCTCTTTAATTAGACGCTTCTCCTCCTCAGCATTCCTCTCTGAGAGGGTGCACATCTCTACTTTGCCCATGCGAGTCCATACTGCACCCACTGGCCAGGCAACCACACCTGCCCCTGCCTGCAAACAGGCACTCACAGACATCAGCTGGGGGGGGGGGGTGGTCTCTGGGCCCCGTGGCTGCACAGGTGTAAAGTCTGTGCCAGAGGCTCTAGTGTGCAAGACCATTTGAGACATAAGCAACATGGAAAAGGTGAATGATAAGATCCCTGAGTTCTTGGCCACCTCCCCTGGCACAACTTGTCGACTATTCCCACACTTGGACCCTTAAGCCAACCAGCTGGGGATGGGGTAGAAGTAGGTGGCAGACCTTCTGTGACCCCTGTAATAGGCCTGACCTCTGAGTTGGCTCTTGAAAGCTTCCTTGACCAGGCCAGGTGTAAAGCAAGCCTGACCCACCCAGTCTCATCAGACACCCACAGATAGGGCCACAGGGGCCGCTGGCCTCTCCCCTCCTTTCCAGGTCAAATATTAACTATGTGGCCTTGAAGAGAGGGGAAGGACCAGGAACTGGCCAGAGGGAGGACAGAAATTTGGAGCATTTATTTAAGAGGTAAAGGTCAGCACTGTAGGGGCAGAGCCCAGAGGGGGAGAATGTAGTATGCGTGGAGAGAAGAGGGTCCTTGGACCACAGAAAGGGCATCAGCTCCTCCTTTGGGGGCTGGGCAGCAGGAAGTCACAGGCAAACTGCTCATGCCCCACCTCTCATGGTGGAGGCACACCTGTTTACCTTTGGGGCCTCCTATTTGCTTAGTGCGGAAGTGGGGGGTGAGGGGGTGGTGGAGAGCCCTATGGCTACGAGGTATCAGCCCTAGGATTGGGCAGGAGGAACACACCCCAGGTCAGAGGAATCACTCCAAGTGTGGTTCATGGCAAAAGTCACACACAATCCAAAGAGGTGTGACACACACGCAATAGGTGCACATACACACATGTTCACAGGGCTGTGAACACGTGTACTCACAAGAGAGTCGTGCAAACATACATTCACAGGGAGGTTTTTGCATGCATATGTTCATGTAAAAGCCTGCCAGATGTGTTCACACACATTGACAAATAAGGTTGTATTCACATCCACTCATTCAGCAGGTCACACAGCCTCAGAGATTGACAAGGAAGGTTATAAACCCACACACGTGGATCTGAAGGATTGTACACCTATTCACAGAAAGATCTAGCACATACACACATTTGTTTAGGGACATGCACATAAACCCACCAATACAATAGATCAGGCATGTTCATGTTCACAGAAGGGTTGAGTAAGTGTGTGTTCACACAGTACTTAAACACACGATTACATGTATGCAGACACAAGCATATGTACAAACAGGGGTCCAGTTCTCAGGGCAGGCTATCAGTGCCCACTGAGGTGCAGAGCTTCCTTCCCTTCCCAAAAGTCCCAATTTTAAGGCCAGATTCTAAGTGTGTGTAGTGATGTGGGGAGGCATCTGACCTCCGATGCTCTGATGGGATGGGCTTCTCTGCAAAGGAGGGAAGGGGTACCTAACCCAGGTGGAAGGAGGCCCCTAGCTTTAGCAAAGGAAAGATGGAGTGGATGGTGTAACTTAGCGCTGCTCTACTCCGATGTCTATAGACCGCTGTTCGCTGTTGGAGATGTGGGAGCTGGGCAGGGGCTCCCAGCCCCCATTTAACCTGTTGGGAGGGAGGGCGGGGCTAAACGAGGGGGCGGAGCTGCTGCCCTCCCTCCCCCAGTGGCCACAAGATTTCAAGGTCTCCAGTCCACACCCCACACTCCACCCCCAGTACCACAGTTTGGGTTCCTCCCCAGGGCCAGTCCCCTGAACTCTGGTCACCTTCCGAGTATTAGATCCTAGGGCTGAAGAAATTGAGGAGGGGAGAACCCCTTCCCCCCAAAACAGGATCGATGTTGGATCAGCAGGCTCTCGACCTTCATCCCAGATGTCCACCTGCTTAGTGTAGGCGGCATCCCCCCCTGCCCAGTAGGATGGCTGTCTCTTCTGGCCTGAGAGCCCCTCCCCCGCTACCCACTCCTTCCACCACCCTGCACAGTCCGAGGGTCTTCCCTCTCCTCAGATCTGATCTCAGTCTCTACTGCTGCAGCTCGAGGACAAGCTCTCCTTCCATCCTGCTGGACGCCAGGAGACGTGACCCAGATCCC
>ML104141.1:16065-27672 GCA_003697995.1 Taxidea taxus jeffersonii
AAATGCTGTTACTTTACTGCTACATAGATGCATTTTGTGCATGGAGAGCCTCTTCACTTAACATGATATAACTAAGAGAATTATATTTCTGATAACAAGAAAGCAGTTTAGAAAAGGCAAACAGTTACACACAAAAGCATAAACACTTACAAGTACCTTAATTTTCAGCTTGCAATAAGGGTAATAAGTTTGACATACATATCCAGAAAATTAGACAAGGTTATTTTTGGCACAGTAATATTGCCAAACACACCACCACTCAGTGCAAGCTTTGTTTGTCAAGTCCCAAAAGTGGCCTGACATTTTCTGTGCAATGAACATTTTCTCCCCCCACTACCATCCCATTCACTGGGCAACAACAGCAGGAGGGAGACAGAACATGGGGACTCAAGAGGGAGAAGGATAATACTTGATTTGGGAGAAAAGTCATGGGCTACTTGTGCTAAAAGAGAATCATCACAGAATTTGTATGAGAACCCAATGCAAATACTGACTGGAGTACGACCTGGAGATGGAGACATCTACCAGAATCATAAATACAAGGGCTCAAACTGATGTCTGGCCATTTTTAAAGGGACAGGTGAAGTATTTTTCTCTAATGAAGAAAGACAATTAAAAATAGAGACTTTTCTTACTGGAACTGCTAAATAAAAATGTATCAAAGTGGTTTTAAATTTGATGAGCAGTTATCTCTTGAAACTGCAATACAAAAGGGTCACTTAAAAAAAAAACCTGAATAACCCACTTGTCCCCCCGTCAATGTACACGATTAGAAAATATTTACACACTGTAATTACAAGCAATATAAGCAGTATTTTATACTTTGAGATTTTGTACACTTTACACAATGCAAAATGAGAAAAATATGAACACTTATAAAATTACACACAAATAATGTATCTACAAAGTATTAAATTACAAAGAGTGAAAGCCCCCATTGTTGGGCAGATAGATGCCAGAGTTTCAAGCTTCTGTCAAATAGAACTCTTTGTATCTATCTCATTAACCATAAGTGGCATTTTCTAATAATACCCTTGAGAGGTAGTATCAAGATAATAATATTCTTACCAGTAAACTCAACACAGAATAAAACTTTTGTTGGTCTGACTCCTGGAGCCTCATTCAGTCGGGGTTCTTGGGAGTTGATTTACGTCTTCCCTATAAAATCTCTAACTGCTCAATGCTTGACATGGGCTCAAAAGTTACTTATACTATTGTAAATGATAAATTTAAGATAAAATGCTTTTTACTCCTAAGCCCCAACTTAGAGGTAGAAAGCTATTTTTCAAAAAAATTATTTTCTCCCCTCTCAAACCATAAACCTCAAGCCCAATTCCCTTTCTCTCCATCATCTCTTCCCCCACAACTGGAGACCTCAGAATGCACAGGAAAGCAGTGTCATCCAAGTTAATATTGAAGGAAAAAAAAAAGTTGACATTCTCATTCAAGAAACAAACCCCCGCCCCAAAAGGGACACTCAGTCAACAAAAGAATTTTTCGGTTAGCTGGTAAGAGTCTATTACTACCAAAGGCTTCAAAGGGCCCTTGGGCTAAGACCAGCATGTGCACTTCTACTAACCCTTCACCATTTAAACCCAAGGATGGCTTTCCAGTGTTTAAGAATATTTAGAGCAGCTGTGATTTTCAAGTGCAACAAATTTAAAATACAAGCACACACACGCGCGTGCACACACACATACACACACACGCACACACATGCGTGTGCAATGTCCCAAAGAATAAACACCATCCAGGTCTCTGCCAAGCTTAATACTCATGAAAGTAAGAGTTTTGGAAACTTGTCCAGATTTTTAAGCTTCTATACTATATCTGTAATACGGCTAATCAAGGGCCAGGATTCTAAGATTTAGCCAAGATTCTAAGATTTAACCAGTATTTAAAAATTATATATACAATTAAAAGGAATCCAAAACAAACTGCATATGAATGTTTTGGCATGAAAACAGAGACACTATTTTATAGCTTAACCTCTTCCCCTTAAGGGGGATCTGGTAATACACCAAATTTCTGTTTCTTAACTGTTTAAATATATTTTAAAAACCTTACAGATTTATAATCTTGAATAGTGAAGGAAAATGTATGGATTGAAACCTCCCTGTGGTTTATAGCAATTACAGAAGAGATTTATTCTTTTTGTTTTTAATCTCAGTTCTAAGTTTTCTTTTTTGAGTCTTAAAATAACCAAGGGCAAAATTAAACCCAACTGGAACTTGGTCTTGATTTCCATGTCCAACTACTCAAGTTGGTCCAAACCCTTTCCTACATACTTCCTGTGATTATCCAAGTGCCATAAATACAACCAAAAAAAAAAAAAAAAAAAAGGATAACTGGCTTACAATTTAGCAAAAGAAGTTAACAGGGGCAGGTTAGACATGCAACTATTAGTTGCTTCTACCACTGCCCTCTTGTTATAGGATGCTGCTCTTTTTAAAATGTCAGTTGCTTTAAAATTAAGCAGATCATGTTTCATATCTGCTTCAGAAATGGCAATTTCTTCATTACCAGCTTCATACTATATATTCAAGTGGCACATATGCAGCACATTTTCTTAGCATTCCATTGGAGTTTGTAGCATTCTTTCTATTCCTCTAGGAAAAGATCTTATTGAATTTCTCTTGGTTCATATTTTTGCTGCTTCACCTCCTGTTAAGAATCTGGTACCCAGAAGTCATGAAGCTGCCCCTAGAAAAGGGAACGGGGAAAAAACAAGATAAAGGAAATCAGATTATGCATTAATCCTTATAAAACTACTAATCATCAAACGGGTTTTGGTAAAAGAAGTAATAAAATCTTTATATTATATATTTCTCTGGACATTGATGGTAATCGGAATCAATTTTCACATTTTGTGGTCCAATAATTAACAACTAATTAAAAAAAAGTACAAAATAAGTGCAAGATGTTCTCCTCACCAACACACACATGTGGAGGATCATATTTAAGAAGATTGAATAAAATGTTAAGGTGACTAATAGAAAAGTTTTGGTATTAAATTCATTTATTTTAATACCATATCAGCAAAAGATGGCCAGGCTAAAACAAGATCTATTGGGATCAGAAACTGAAGTTAACAACAAAACATTCGTTTAAGACTTCTCAAAGGCTATTCTCAAAGAGCAGGCATATCTTATAAAGGCCAGTAACACCAAGAGATTCAAAATAGAGAAGAGTTGAGATTACTTTTTCTAATTAATCTTCAGTGCTCCTGTTGCTTTGACATAAACTATAAGCAACTTCTAGGTCCTATCTACTAAAATTATGGTTCTTGGACCAGCAGCACTGCCATAAATTTGAGAACCTGTTAGAAATGCAGCATCTCTCAGGTCCCACTCCAGACCTAACAAATCAAAATTGGTATTTCAGGGGTGCCTGGGTGGCTCAGTTGGTTAAAGCCTGTGCCTTCAGCTCAAGTCATGATCCCAGGGTCCTGGGATCGAGCCCCACATTGGGCTCTCTGCTCTGCAGGGAGCCTGCTTCTCCCTCTCTCTCTGCCTACTTGTGATCTCTGTCAAATAATAAATAAATAAAATCTTTTTTTTTTTTAAAGATTTTATTTATTTATTTGACAGACAGAGATCACAAGTAGGCAGAGAGGCAGGCAGAGACAGAGAGAGGGGGAGGCAGGCTCCCGGCCAAGCAGAGACCCGATGTGGGGCTCGATCCCAGGACCCTGGGATCATGACCTGAGCCAAAGGCAGAGGCTTTAACCCACTGAGCCACCCAGGCGCCCCAATAAATAAAATCTTAAAAAAAAAATTGGTATTTCAACAAATTGATGCCTATAGACACATTAAAATTTGAGAAGCATAATTTTAGACAATAACATATCCATTAGTTTGTAAAAGGCAAATTTATAGTATAGCAAATGTAATACCAGTTGCTTACACAATGCCCCTCTTAAGCAAAGTCCCCTTAGATAGGATACCAAAAGCCTAACAAAAGGAAAAATAATAAATAAAACTGGACTTCATCACAGTTAAAAACTTTTGTTCTACAAACGATACTATCAAGGCAATGAAAAGACAACACACAGAATTAGAGACTACATTAGCAAATTATATACCTAACAAGGGACTTGTATTTGGAACAAATGGAAATTTTCTGTAATTCAATAATAAAAAGATAAAGAGCCCAATTAAAAAATGAGCAAAGGGGGACACCTGGGTGGCTCAGTTGGTTAAGTGGCTGCCTTTGACTCAGGTCATGATCCCAGCATCCTGGGATCAAGTCCCACATGGGGCTCCTTGCTCAGCAGGGAGCCTACTTCTCCCTCTGCCTCTGCCTGCCTCTCTGTCTGCCTGTGCTCGCTCCTGCGCTCTCTATCTGACAAATAAATAAATAAATAAAATCTTTAAAAAAAAAAATGAGCAAAGGATTTCAACCTACATTTCGCCAAAGAAGCTACATGAATGGACAGCAAGTATATGAAAAGATGCTCAACATCATTCATCACTGGGAAATATGAATTAAAACCACAATGAGATTCTACTACCAACCCCCTACTATAGCTATAATCAAAACCACAGATAATAACAAGTGTTAGCAAGAATGTGGAGAATTTAGAAACCTTATATATTCTGGTGGGAATGTAAAACAGTGCAGCCACTTTGGGAAAGTCTGGCAATTCCTCAAAACATTTAACACAGAATTACCACACAACCCAGCAATTCCATTCCCAGGCATACACCCCAAATATTTTCATTTGAAAACATGTTCACACTAAAACCCATGTGATATTGTTCATGGAAGCATTATTTAGAACAGCCAGGAAGTGGAAGCATACTCAAATGTCCATCTAATTAGAGGATAATTATATAATGGAATATTACTTGACCACAGAAATGACATACATGCTACAACATAGATTCACCTAACATTATGTGAAAGAAGCCAGTCATAAAAGACCAAATAGTGTATCGTTTCACTTACAGGAAATGTGAATAGGCAAATCTATATAGACAGAACAGTGGTCACCTAAAGGCTTGCGGGGAGCTGGGGATAGAAATACAGGTGGCTGGGAAATGGGAAGTGGCTGCTCATGGCTTCTGGGATTTCCTTCCGGAGTGACAAAAAATGTTTTAAAGTACGTTAAAACATTTGGTGGTGGTGGTCACACAACTCTGTACATATACTGAAAACCACTTTATTTTATTTATTTATTTTTTTAAAAAAAAGATTTTATTTATTTATTAGTTAGAGTGAGCACAGGCAGAGAGGCAGGCAGAGGCAGAGGGAGAAGCAGGCTCCCTGCCGAGCAAGGAGCCCGATGTGGGACTCGATCCCAGGATGCTGGGAGCATGACCTGAGCCGAAGGCAGCCGCTTAACCAACTGAGCCACCCAGGCGTCCCTGAAAACCACTTTAAATGAGTGAAATATGATACATGAATTTTATCTCAATAAAGCTATTAAGAAAAATGCTCCCCATGAAATATCAACCACCTTTGAGGCAATGTGACATTTTAAAATGGGCTCAACCATCTCTGGAAATAAGTTAATAAACAGAAAAGCAAACAAAAAATAAAAAACATACACACATTATTATATTGGAGTTTTCAGTTTATCTTAAGATACCTAGAAGCAAGTGCTGTGTCATATTTTTTTCAAACAACATAACAAATTACCATTTAGCAAAACTACAAAGAATAAATAAAAAACTTTAATAAAATGACACCTGAGTAGGCCGACAGTTCTGGATTATTTCCTGCCATTTTCCATGTATCCTGGCAACCAGGTCTTTTACCTTAAAAACATCAAAAAGGGGAAAAGTGATTAGATCAAAAACATCCTTAACTAAAATCCACTTAATGCTTGATATAAAAGATCTGATAGTTGTGACAGGCCCATACTCAACTATTCAATTTAATTTTTGTCAAGAAAGGAAAAAAAATGCTCATTTTCTGGAGGGGCTTTCAAATCACAGAGATTTATATATGACTTCTCGATCACCAGGACTTAAATTACTGAATGCTTAGGACTCTATTTTCCCATTAGTTACTAAAGATCATCCAGAAAAAATGTGCTCCTTTCCTGCCTGCAAGACATGTTTTCAACTTGCTGGTTTTTGAGCACCCACATAGATAAGCTCAGGTGTGGTTTTGTTATAGGGCCCAAGGCTCTGGCTGTCCTTATTTTTCCAACTTCTATTTGAAAGACTCAAGGCCACAAAAAATGGCTGTCATTTGTTCCTTTCCACATTATCAGAAGATCCAAGATTCACTGTTCTGCCTCTCTACGTTTCTGCAAAGTACTATGAAACTCCTTCAAATACAAGGTATATTCCTATGTTTGAAGGTTTAGTGAGTCTCTGCATGAAACTTAAACTTTCCTACCACTCTAGAGATTCTCAATTAGCTCTTAAACATAACTGCTTCAGAAAAATGTTCTAAACAAGTCAGGAATTTCATAGCTGCTTTAAGTTTATAAAGTAAATTAAAAGGTATACTTTCTTCTCCATTTAGAGTTCAGCAGATTCAGTTTCTCCAAAATAATCACCTTTTCTATTACAGGTTGTGAAGAGGCAACTCCTCAGCAGACCATCCCCCAATGCAATTTCCATAGACCTCTTGTGTCTCTCTCCACTCTAAGTAAGAGAAGCCCTGGCACCAATCTATGCAGGCCCCTGGCTTTAAGAAACAAAGAACTTGGGTGGTCCCTTTTTAGCACATCTGTCAGCAGTAGCTACTACCACCAAGTTCTACGGGCCAGTAACTCTAGTCAATGTTCAAAAGAATGTGCTTTGAAACTATGGTTTCCCCTCTAAGTCAAAGAGCTATCCCCTACCTATTTCTGAAAATCTGTAATCTGATACAACTTCATTAGTTGCTCATCTCTGTATTTAACTTAAATCTACTAAAATAAATACACAGACTGAATCCAAATGGGCATTGCTGAAATGACTAACCTTTGCAGCTAATCAATTTAAGATATAAAGTTACAAAGCTGAAACTTCACATTTACTGACTTATCCAAACACAATGGCAAAAAAGAATCAGCTTTACATTACAAATGCTAAAAGATGATTTGGAATTAAAAGATCCTTAAAGGTTTTTTAAAAAAAGTATTCAATGTTTAGGTAAAACTGTTAAAATCACTGTTTTAAATACTCAAGTTGCTTTCCTAACTCTATACTCATAGCCAGCTTTTCTACTGTCTTCGAATGTACTAAATGTTTAAGAAAAAAGCTTATTAGCAAGCTTACTGAATTATTCCCATCCTAGAGCTCAGACTGGGTGATGTAGGACTTAGAAGCCTGAAGAATCCTTCTTTAACACGTTCTCTAATGGGACATTCAAAGAATAACAGCTAACCTATTTCTTCTCCATGAACAAGACAAGTTTTCAATCGTCACAAAATTGTTTGTAATCCCTGAAACTAATTTCGGCATAAAAGTCTTAATTTGTATAATGACAAAAGAAACTTACTATAGTTTTCTTTTTTTTTTTTTTGGAAAATCTTATTTATTCATTTGTCAGAGAGCAAGTGAGTGAGCACATACAAGCAGGGGGAGCAGCAGGCAGAGGGAGAAGCAGACTCCCTGTTGAGCAATGAGCCTGATGTAGGACTCGATCCCAGGACCCTGGGATCATGACCTGAACCGAAGGTAGAAGCTTAACTGACTGAACCATGCGGGCATCTCAATAAGCTTCATCTCAATTAAGTTTCATCTCCATTGGAGATGGAGGCATCTCCAATAAGTACTGGAAGAACTTTCTCTTTAGGCATCAGGAGTTTTAGAATACAGTAAAATGAAAAATATATTTGTCTTGAGATTTTTTTCCCTTTCCCTTATTTATTTATTTATTTTTTTAGAGATTTTTATTTATTTGACAGAGAGAAATCACAAGTAGGCAGAGCAGCAGGCAGAGAGAAAGGAGGAAGCAGGCTTCCTGCTGAGCAGAGAGCCCGATGTGGGGCTCGACCCCAGGACCCTGAGACCATGACCTCAGCTGAAGGCAGAGGCTTAACCCACTGAGCCACCCAGGTGCCCCTCCCTTTCACTTTTTAAAAAAAAGTTATCTCTTCACCCAATGTGGGGCTCAAACTAACAATCCCAAGACCATCTTATATGTTCTTTTTATTTTCTTTTTTTAAAAGATTTTATTTATTTATTTGACAGAGATCACAAATAGGCAGAGAGGCAGGCAGAGAGAGAGAGGAGGAAGCAGGCTCCCTGCTGAGCAGAAAGCCCGACGTGGGGCTCGATCCCAGGACTCTGGGATCATAACCTGAGCCGAAGGCAGAAGCTTTAACCCACTGAGCCACCCAGGCACCCCTTATATGTTCTTTTTAAAAAAGATTTTATTTATTTGAGAGAGCAAGAGCCAGAGAGCACGAGAGAGGTGAGAGCATGAGCAGGGTGAAGGGCAGAGGGAGAAGCAGATTCCCCGCTGAGCAGGAGTGGGGCGTGCCCCCAATGTGGGGCTTAATCTCAGGACTCCAGGATCATGATCTGAGCCAAAGGCAGATAGTTAACTGACTGAGCTACCCAATCCTCCACCCCTTTTTTTAAAGGGGTGCTTCTCTTCCTCAAGTATTAATGTAATCAAAGCTAGACAACAACAAAAAACCCTAACATTTCTTATGAAAAACACACACTTACTTTAGTTCTATAAAACAGTCTTGCATCTTCTCTAATATCACACTTAACATGCTTTTCCAAAGCCCCACAGAGGTGCACGAAGTGTTTCTGTGCAAAAGAAACATGAGGGATGAAAACAACTCTGAAGCATTGCAAATTAACAAAGAGATGATGCCGTTAGAATTAACAATCATTTAAAAATCTACATTTTATATATATATATATATACAATAGAATACTGCCAGCCATAAAAAGAATGAGATCTTACCATGTGAGACAAACGGATAAACCTACTGAGTACTTTTTTTTTTAAAGATTTTTTTTTTCGTTTTAATTTATTTGACAGAGAGATCACAAGTAGGCAGAGAGGCAAGGGGGGGGGAGGAGCATGCCCCCTGCTGAGCAGAGAGCCTGATGTGGGGCTCGATCCCAGGACCCTGAGATCATGACCTGGGCCGAAGGCAGAGGCTTTAACCACCCAGGCGCCCCAAACCTACAGAGTATTATGCTAAGTGAAATAAATCAGACAGAAGCCAACAAATACATGATTTCACTTTTATGTGAAACCTAAAAAAAAAAAAAATGAATAAACAAACAAAAAGCAGAAACCTATAAATACAGAGAACAAACTGATGGTTGCCAGAGGGTGGGGGTGAGAGGATGGGCAAAATGGCTGAAGGGGAGTGGGAGATACAGATTTCCAGATATGGAATGAGTAAGTCATGGGGATAAAGGGTACAGCATAGTGAATATAGTCAATGGTATTAGAACGCACTGTATGGTGACAGATGGCAGCTACACTTGTGGTGAGCATAGTATAATATATAAACCTGTTTAGTCACTATGTTGTATGCCTGAAACTAATGTAACACTGTGTATCTACCTAAAAAAAAAAAAAAAACCAAAAAGCAAAACAAACGACAAAACCTAAGAAAACCCCCTATGAACCAGTGTTACGTCCTTTTCACAATGACTAAGGAGATAAAACAGGTTGGATTACCCACAGTATGAAACATGATGACTTAAGAACTTTCCCCAGAAGTATGGATTGTGGTAGTATGGGAAGGACAGAATAATTCAAAATGAAAATCTTAACATGGGGAGATAATTAAGAAATGCATATATAAGTACTCTGACTTAACATCAATTTAATTTTGAAGGCAATATTATTTCTAAAGGAAAAAAAAAGCACAGTGGGAGAAGAAGTGGGAAAAAACCAGCTAACAGCTGGCCCATTTGGTGACCTTGGTATCTTATTAATGTATTACACTGTTGTCAAGTTATGATGATTAAGTTACACTCCAATAAACACAACTAACATGTGCAGACAAATAATTCTTGCCAATGATAT
The DNA here is from genome assembly GCA_003697995.1 of Taxidea taxus jeffersonii. Classification (NCBI taxonomy): domain Eukaryota; kingdom Metazoa; phylum Chordata; class Mammalia; order Carnivora; family Mustelidae; genus Taxidea; species Taxidea taxus. The sequence goes on from ML104141.1 coordinate 26,017, forward strand.
GGTTGCAAAGTTATTATATTACTTCCCTCTTTCCAGTGTACACTGGGATTTCTATAGCAAACCCAAAGTTAACTTTTACAAAGTTTTCTTCTATATAAGGAACATTCATTCATTCCATCAATAGTGACACTTAATTAGAAACAAAGAACTCTAAAAACTACCTACCCGCTGTCCAGAAGAAAAAGAATGAGAACAACTAACTTCACCAACTAAATGAAGAAGAATGTAGGTCAGGTAATACGCCTGTTAGAGAAATAAGTGAAACAAACACCCATGAATTAGCTAGCATAGATATCATCCCAGTTTACACATTAGGAGAGTTGCCCAGGAAAGATTAAAGAATTTGCGAAAGTTAGCTGACCCTGGTAGGTAGGGAAAAGCCAACCATTTAACTTAGGCTTCCTGACTTCTAACTCAAGTGCATTCCATTTACTATCTCACAACTGCCCTAGTAAAGGGAGTACCAAAAATACTCCCAGTTTTGAATTATTAACAACCATCCTTTTACCTCAGTTCTCAACTCTCAAGGTGACTTATGAATTTCATAACAGCAATAAGTAAAAAATATCAATCACTTTATAATTTTGTTTGCTAGACTGTATCTAAGTCTCTAAATCCAAAAATGCCTAGGCTACCAGCCTGTTGTTAGGTAACTGGCATCAGTTATACTCAAATGTACTCTTTTGAGATATCTAGGCCCGGATACCTGCTTTTCGAGTTCCAAATGAAGACTATCATCAATAGTGCCATTTGGCTGTTCAGCCCTTTTCTTCAAGACCATTTTCTTCAACAAATCAGAAGGCTTCATTTGCACAAGATAGCGATGTAGGACTGATATCTATCAATAGACAGAGGAGAAACTCAACAATATTAAGCAATACAGTTGCTCGCTCTTAGTCTACTTTTTTTTAGCGATCCTCTGTTCATTTTGCCTTCTTTAATTTTGCCCCTTTAGCTTTCTTTATAGTCCAGTGATACACAATTCTCCTTTACTAAAAGTCCTCATTTGTTAAAAGGGATTTTAAATTAAAAGGTTCAATACTTGTAATTAAGGCTAAAAGCTCAAGGAAGAGACCGAATGGCATTATAACAGAGGCCACACAGAATGCTTTCTCTGTGGAATTATTTGAGTCAGCAAAGCTGAATCTCCCTATGAGCAGAAGTCACCGAATTCTAAAAAGAATTCTTTTGATGAAAGTAAGTATCACTGAAAGGATGGACAGTCCCCATATATCTGGAATCAAGTCTACCTGAGCTCTACTAACGAAACCAGTTGCGCCTTCTAATTTCTGTGTCCCACAGCACCCTGCGCATACCTCTATCGTTGTTCTTACTACACTGTACTGCAGTGGTTTATTTTGTTTCAAACTAGATTATGTTTCCAAGAGCAGAGTCTCTAATTCCATTTTTTATTCCTTGGACCTAGTAGAGAATAGAGCATCTTGTACTGAATTGCAGTTCACACAAGAACATATCTAGACCGGTTAGATGTTGAGTTTTAAAATTCCAGTTATGTGTAGCCCCTGTAGCTCCCTTAGTGTTATTAATGTTTGTAAAAAGCTTTCAGGACCTTTCAGTGGAGCTTCTATTGGACATATTTAAACCCACTCATCTATACGTGATGTCTTTACTACTGAACAATTACTAGAGGACAAC
>ML104141.1:28072-38436 GCA_003697995.1 Taxidea taxus jeffersonii
AAAAGATTCCATCCATTTATTTGTGAGAGAGAGAGAGAGAGGTTAAGAGGGGAGAAGGTCAGAGGGAGATGTAGACGCTCCATGGAGCCAGGAGCCCGACGCAGGTCTCAATCCTGGGACTCCAGGATCATGACCCGAGCCAAGGCAAGTCACTCAACCAACTGAGCCACCCAGGTGCCCTCTGCCAGAGATCTTAACTGAGCTTAGAAACTATTAATTCCATATGCACTATGAAAGTCAAATTAGGATGGTATACAAAAAAACAATACTAACACCAATATAAAAGCTTTAAGTATGGTTACCTTTGTGTTCCAATCTCTAATGTTTTTCATCAGATTTATCAGGAGGCTTTGAAAGTCCACTAGAGGAATCTGTTTCAGCTGTTTCTCCAAACTCATTTTAAACAACATTAAAATCAGCAACATTATTTCACGATCCTGGTAACCTTCTGGATGTATAGATGTACACAAGCCTAGAAACTGTGACAGAAGTACAGAGACAAAACAACTTAAGGAGATATATTTTATTTTATTTCAATTAATTAATTTTATTTTATTTATTTGATAGAGAGATCACAAGTAGGCAGAGAGGCAGGCAGAGAGAGAGGGGAAGCAGGCTCCCTGCTGGACAGAGAGCCCAATGTGGGGCTCGATCCCAGGACCTTGAGATCATGACCTGAGCTGAAGGCAGAGGCTTAACCCACTGAGCCACCCAGATGCCCCAGGAGATATATTTTATTTGGAGAGTTTAAATTATAAAAACTTTCTGATAAAGAATATAAAAGAGAACTTATAGAAAACAAAACATCAGATGTTTAGAAAAAAGATGGCAAGAAATACTTGTGTTAATAGTTAAATCAGGTGACATAAGTATTTTTCTTCTCCAATGTTCATTTTTGAGATTTTTTTTTAATGGTTCAGTAACATTGACTTGATTCAGCCACTAAAAAGTTTTAACACTTACTCTTTTTATTTTTTTTTTAAGATTTTATTTATTTATTTGACAGAGAGAGATCACAAGCAAGCAGAGAGGCAGGCAGAGAGAGAGTGAGAAGTAGACTCCCTGCTGAGCAGAGAGCCTGATGCGGGGCTTGATCCTGAAACCCCGAGATCACGACCTGAGCCGAAGGCAGTGGCTTAACCCACTGAGCCACCCAGGCGCCCCAACACTTACTAACTCTTAATCACTAAGTTAGAAGTAATAACTTTTTTTTCTTCATACATTCGAATTCTAAAAAAATTACTGGTTCTAAAAAACAACTGGTTTTTTAAAATCTTCTTGGGAAAGGTATCCTAGAACTATATTGACCTATACAGTTCCCTTTCACTCCTAATATTAAAACAAAAAATAAAAACAGCAAAACAACATTTAATACAAATAATACTGCTAACAAATTTCAAAGATTAGAAATCACCTGGTAAAACACTAGTGATTTTGTTTTAAAACCACTAACCACAAAACTAAATGGTTCCAGTTCTGTGATAAAGACATAAAGAAAAGTTTTTCCCTACCTTAACCACATTTAAAATGTTGGTTTCAGGAAGAGTTGAAAAAATTGGCTTACAAGATGAATCTTCACTTCCTTCCCCACTCAATGTCACCTGTGTTTCAGAACTATTGAAAAGTGAATAAAGCAATGTGAAATTAGGCACAAAATAATTATTTTAAGAAACACTGAACAACAAAGAAGTTTTGTTGAGGCATAATTTACATAAAATAAAAGGAATATATCCATTTTAGGTTTTGATAAACATATATGTAGTAGTGGAACTACCAACAGAATAAAGAAGTAGCAGAACATTTTCATTACCTACAAAAGTCCCTTCATGCTAGATCCAAGTCACTTTGCTATCTCTCACTCCAGGTAAACACTAATCTGAATTTCTATCTCTATGCATTAGTTTTCCCTTAAACAGCTACTTTTCATAAGGCACTATCCTCATTGTTCTTGGTGTCAGAGAACTATGTAGAAGGTGGCTCTGGCTATACAAGAACTCATAATAAAGGTCTCATGAACAGACAGCAATACAAAGAAATAATTCTTCTTTAAAATTTTTTAAATTTTTAAATTAACATATAATGTATTATTAGCTCCAAGGGTACAGGTCTGTGAATCACCAGGTTTACACACTTCACAGCACTCACCATAGTACATACCTTTCGCAATGTCCATAACCCCACCACTCTCTCCCTACCCCCCTCCCCCGGCAATCCTCAGTATGTTTTGTGAGATTAAGAGTCTCTTCTGGTTTGTCTCCCTCCCAATCCCATCTTGTTTCATTTATTCCTTTCCTACCCCCAAACCCCCCATGTTGCCTTGTAACTTCCTCATATCCGGGAGATCATATGATAATTTTCTTTCTCTGACTGACTTATTTCACTCAGCATAATACCCTCTAGTTCCATCCATGTCATCGCAAATGGCAAGATTTCATTTCTTTTGATGGCTACATGGTATTCCATTATATATATATATGTATATACATATATATATGGCTACATGGTATTCCATTATATATATATATATGTATATACATATATATATATATACCACATCTTCTTTATCCATTCATCTGTTGATGGACATCTAGGTTCTTTCCATAGTTTGGCTATTATGGACATTGCTGCTATAAACATTTGGGTGCATGTGCCCCTCCAGATCACTACATTTGTATCTTTACGGTAAATATCCAGTAGTGCGATTGCTGGGTCGTAGGGTAGCTCTATTCAAAGAAACAATTCTAAGCACCACAGTTCTGGTATTGGCAATCAGTGAAGGTTCATGGAGGAGGAGACACATGAATTTGGCCTTCAAGAGGTATTTTCTTGGTTAATTTTTTGAATAAATAATACCTTCATATGGTTAAAAAACCTCAAAAGGTATCAAAGCACAGTATACTGTGAAGAATGGTCCTCAATCTAGGCCTTTTGCTACCCATTTCCCCTCCCCATAATCACTACTGGATTTAGTCTTTCCTTCTACAGGCATTTTATGTACATACAAATAATTATGTATTTATTTGCCCCCCCTTTAATTTAAATAGCAGCACACTATATACTGGTGTATACCTCTCTTTATCTCACTTAATATGTCTTATATTTCCATAAGTATATATGAAAAGCTTTCTTAGTTTTTTTTGCTTTCTTAGTTTTTAAAGTCTCTGCCTGGTAGCCCTGTGTGTCTTCTTAGCTGTAAACCTCAGGCAAACTACCTAACCTTTCTGTGCCTGACTCGCCTGTAAAATGGGAATGAGAATACTATCTAATAGTTGTAGTGACCATTAAATGAAGTGCTATATGTTAAGCACTTAGAACTGTGCCTGGCACATAGTAAGCAATACGTAACTATGAGTAGTTGTGATGATGATGATCAACGTACCATGATTTATTAATCTGTTCCATACAGATAAGACTATCTTGCTCTTTTTAAAAAAGATCTGAGAGAGAGAGAGAGTGAGAGTGACCACAAGTGGGGGTGGTGGTGGTGGTAGCAGAGAGAAAAGCAGGCTTCCTGCTGAGCAGGGAGCCTCATGCGTGACTCCATCCCAGACCACAAGATTATTAGCTGAAGACAGATGCTTAACTGACTGAGCCACCCAGCCTCCCTGACTGTCTTGCTCTTAGACACAGTGCTTCAGTGAGAGACAGAGGTAATATTTTGGCGAGCAGACACTGAAGGTGGAGGAGACGGAACAGTATGAGGAAGAGCCAATGCAATGATGACTAATACAGAGGAACAGCAAGCAGATCAATTTGGCTAAAACAAAAGGGACAGCAATATAGAAAATAGGTCAAGTTGTAAAGTCTTAAATACCAGGTGTAAAAGGCCTGAGAACACAGGAGAAAGAAACTCAAGGCTATGTTTCATAAAAGGAATCCTACAACAGTTAAAAGAATAAATATCTTGGAGGTAGAAAGCCCCTGGAGAAATGGAGATCTTTTTGCCAGGGTTGGCATGAAAAGAGGATCTGAATTAGAGTAACACTGGTAATAAAAAAGGAAAAACAGCTGTGACATAAGCAGAGGAAGTAGAACACAGGGATGTGAGAACTGATGGAATGCAGGAGAGAAAGAGGTTAGTTGTGACTCAGATTTTAAGTCTGTACATCTAACAGAGAAATGGTCAAGAAAAGAACTGTTCTGCTATCCTTCAGCATCTTACTCTCCCTGCCTGAATATTTAAGAGCTTTCAAACATTTAACACACCCCAACAAAAATGGTTTAAGCTGCATGTGAGTCTTAGTGAAGAGTTGTGGTTATATCTCAGTAGGATTCAGTCTTGTACTCATGTTGCTTAAACAAGCATTTCATCATGGTTCACTCATCCCTTCACCAGCTCCTCCTTGCTTTCCTGTGCTCATCAGTGCTGACTACTATGCAGCAATGGTGACCACAGCCACCACCCCACTGTAGTCAACAAACCTAACTGAGGCCAACTCTTCAACTGGCAAGTAACCAATAAAAAAAACTATTTTGCTAAATATCATTTGCATGTATTATGTCTTAATGCATTCATTATATATCTTTATTTCACTATTTCCACTACAGTACTTGCTTGCGACACTGAAGATTCAAATCTGATGCATACAACATACATTACCACATGTTACTGATTTCATTAAAGCTTAAATAATAAAATAATTGGTATTTTAACTTTTTAAATATAGGTGGTTTGCATATTTTAGTAATGTCTGGGGGAAAAGGTTGGGTTTTTTGGATGGGCTGAGAAAGCATTATTTTCCCTAGTGATAGAACATAGTCTTTACCTGAAAATTAGCTAGCCAACAAATTTTTAGATACAGATTACTCTGAGCAAGAAGGGATCCTGTATGGATGGAAAGAGAAATAGAGAGGTGAGTTTGGCAATAATAAGAATTTACCTTTTTCTCAGAAGTGAAGATGAGTATATTTTCGTATTTAAGAACCATTTTTATTTCTGTGATCACTTTATTCCTTTGTCCATTATTCTAATAGGTTACTGATCTTTTTATTAATTTGAAACTAAACTTTTATCCGTAACCAGAGTCATTTCATTCATACATATATGCATGAATACAAAAAATTCATATAAATATAGATTTCCCTCCTACTCCTTTTTGAGTTTTTTTTTTTTTTTTGACTGTGTATAGTGATTACTGTCATGGCAAATTATTTTTAATGTGGTCAAATAAGTTAATTTCCTCTTATGGGTTTTGAGTGTTAGGTTCATACACAAAATAATTTCCCCCTTTTCTAGGATTATAAAAACCTGCTGGTTTCTTCTATTATTTTTACAGTTTCATTGTATACATTTAAATCTTTGCTCTATCAGTTTGAGGTATGGATGCAAAATTTTTTTTCAGATGGCTACCCAGTTTTCCAGATAATGGATAATATGAGATACTTAATAGCCTACTCTTTCATTTATGGAAATAGAATCTTTAACATTCACGAAGTATCTATACGTGTTTGGTTCTATTTTGGACTTACTTTGTTCTACTGACAGAGCCTTGCACTTTGCATTTGTCTCAAACTATTTTTTTTTTTTTAAGATTTAATTTATTTATTTTAGAGAGTGGATGAGAGAGAGAGCATGAGAAGAGGGAGGGTCAGAGGGAGAAGCAGACTCCCTGCCAAGCAGGGAGCCCGATGTGGGACTCGATCCCGGGACTCCAGGATCATGACCTGAGCCGAAGGCAGTAGCCTAACCAACTGAGCCACCCAGGTGCCCCTCAAACTTTTTTTTTTTTAAAGACTTTATTTATTTGTCAGAGAGAGAGAGCACAAGCAGGCAAAGTGGCAGGCAGAGGCAGAGAGAGAAGCAGGCTCCCCACTGAGCAAGGAGCCCAATGTGGGACTCGATCCCAGGACCCCGGGATCATGACCTGAGCGGAAGGCAGCAGCCCAACCGACTGAGCCACCCAGGCATCCCTCATTTGTCTCATACTATTATCTGTTAAGGCCAGTCCTACCTCCTAACTCTTCTTTCTCAAACCTTTTCTGGATATTATTTTTTTCCATATGATTTTAGAATCACTTATATAGTTTCAACTCTCCCCTTTCCTACAAAATATCCCATTGGCATTTCTTATTCAAATATCATTAAGTTTATGGTTTAACGTCAGGAGCTCTAATCTATTTATATTATAATGTTGAATTTTCCTGAGAGCATGGTATGCTCTTTCATTTATTTAGGTCTTCTATTTTGTCTCTTAGTAATGTTTATACACACACACACACACACACACACACTCTCTCTCTCTCTTTCTCTCTTCTATTTAAGTTTATTCCTAGGTATTTCATATATTTTTCTTGCTGTTGTAAATGAAGTCCTTTCTTCCAGGTTATCTTTTTCTTAAAGATGTTATTTTTTTTTAAATTTTTAAAAAAGATTTTATTTATTTATTTGACAGAGAGAGAGATCACAAGTAGGCATAGAGACAGGCAGAGAGAGAGGGGGAAGCAGGCTCCCCGCTGAGCAGAGAGCCTGATTCGAGGCTTGATCCCAAGACCCTGGGATCACGACCTGAGCCGAAGGCAGAGGCCTAACCCACTGAGCTAACCAGGCACCCCTTATTCTTTAAAAATTTTTAATGTAATCTCTACCCCTAAGGTGGGGCTCAAACTCATGACCCTGAGATCAAGAATAACATGCTCTACCAGCAGAGCCAGCCAGGCACCCCCCAGTTTATCTTTTAGACTAGCTACAGTTCATATATCTGAAGGTTATTAATTTCTCTTTTTAAACTTTGTACCCCAGCATCCATACCAACTTCTCTATTTTTTATTTTTAAGATTTAATTATTTATCTAATTGACAGACAGAGATCAGAAGTAGGCAGAGAGGGGGGAGGAAGCAGACTCCCTGCCGAGCAGAGAGCCTGATGCAGCGCTTGATCCCAGGACCCTGGGATTATGACCTGAGCCGAAGGCAGAGGCTTTAACCCACTGAGCCACCCAGGCACCCCTCTCTCTGTTTTTAAAAGATTTATTTTATTTATTTTACAGCAAGAGAGCAAGAGAGAGAGAGACAGCAAGGGAGCAGGTGAGTGGGAGGATGGGCAGTGAGAGGAGAAGGAGAGAGAGAATCTTAAGCAGACTCCTTACTGAGTGCAGAGCCTGATGTGGAGCTTGATCCCAGAACCCTGAGATCACGGCCTGAGCCAAAACCAAGAGTTGGTGACCCAACTGACTGAGCCACCCAGGTGCCCCCCTTCCCGTTTTAAAACAGGCTCCATGTCTAATGTGAGGCTTGAACTCACAACCCTGACATCAAGAGTCACATGCTCTACTGACTGAGACAGCTAGGAGCCCTATACCAATTTCTCTCACTTGTTTCTTTTATTTGTTACAGAATTTCAGCTGACTCTTAGGCTTCTTTGCATACATTAACATACTTCTGCAAATAATGAAACTTTCACCAACTCATATCCAGTTTTTATATCTATTTTTTTTCTCTTATTTAATTGCTTTGGCCAGCACTGCCAACAGAATAATGCCAAAAAATAATGTCAAATAAGCAAATAATGTCAGCTGTTTTATTTTAAAAAAATTAAAAATTTAAATGTTTCTATTTCCTCCCTGTTAAACTTGATGATGACTTTCAGATTAAGACAGATGTTAGGAATGTATATAATTCAAGATCCATTTCAACTTTGAGGATTTAAAAAAACCAAGAGTGGGTACTGAAATTATCAAATGAATTATTACTGTTATTACAAATTATTTAAAATAATGTTTTTGGGAATTAATTATGAAAATATAACTTACACTAGATTGTCTTCATTAAAATCTGGCTGAAGATTCTCCAGAGGAAACAAAGATCTGAAATCAATTCCCATATTGAAAAACACAGCTGCTATATCAGATAACGATGGGATCCAGGGCCAAACTGGTGAATCACTGAAGGTATCTAGTTAACAGAAGAAATGATTTTATCCCAAATCCCAGGTTCACAAACACACAATTGCAAGGTGACAGTTTGCATGTGAAACATGGATTATTACGATGATTTTACAGAAACAACATCTGGTAATATTATGTTGACAATATAGTTATTTAGAATGATCATATAGGAATTAAAGATTTTCAAGTAAATATGAAGGAAACAACATTTATGAAAGTATCTGAGAGTGATGATGAATAAAAGGATGTAACTCAAGAAGTAACACACTTTGAAAAGACTGAAAATAACAATAGTAAAATACTACTCCTAACACAGGAAGATTTTACCATCTGCAGTGCCCATACAGTCCCAATCCTCAAAACAAGTGAAAGATGTAAATCACAATGCTCAATGCTCGTTTCATTATAAGGGATCTCAAAGGTGATAAAACAATTGTTACATTTTTGTAGTAGATACTTTTAATCTCCTCAGTGCACAATCAGTACAATACTTGCACATCAATAAGCCAGTTAAAGTTAATTGGCTAAATAAGTAACAAACTTGTAACTATTTCCATTTACCCAGTACAGTAACCCATGAGTTGGTAAATATTAGGTTAGGGCTGTCACTTGCAAGATCTTATACCCTTTTTCTCAATGCAATTAGGAAACCGCAGATACTTATTTTTGAATGGAGTTTCTTATCATTATTAAAGATTTTAGGTCACAAAAAATAACTTTTTGTTCTCTATTTCTGAATTATCGTAAATGTTTAGCAATATGAAAGAGACTGTACACAGCAACCAGTAATTCACACTGCTAATCAGAGTAGATTTATATACTCACCATTTCTAATTGTTATTTCCATCAATGTGCTTAAAATCTGCACAGACACAATACAGTCTGTATGAACCGACATCATCTGCCAAAGTAGATAAGAGTATTAAAAAAGAAGAAAAGATGAGCATGTACTACTTGCCAGGCATATATAAAGGTGTTTTATGTGGATTTTAATATGTATTTTATATGTATTCTATTTTAATACTTACAATAACCTTATGAAGTGGCCATATACTACACATGAACAGATAGGCTCAGAGAAATTAAGATACCCAACATGATACATGAGGAGTTGGAACTTAAAATTCAGGTCTGATTCTAAAATCAGGGCCCTTGGGGCACCTGGGGGGCTCAGTGGGTTAAAGCCTCTGCTTTCGGCTCAGGTCCTGATCCCAGGGTCCTGGGATCGAGCCCCGCATCGGGCTCTCTGCTCAGCGGGGAGCCTGCTTCCCCCTCTCTCTCTGCCTGCCTCTCTGCCTACTTGTGATCTCTGTCAAATAAATAAATAAAATCCTTAAAAAAAAAAATAAAATCAGGGCCCTTTCTATTCTAACATGCTGACTGTTTTTACAACTTTTGTTCATATTAGACAAATATAACATCTGAAAACTATCAAAAAATACCTTTCTAGTTCATTTGTGCAATGAAATCCAAAAACCATAAAGAAAAAGGCTGCTAACTGATCAAAGGCAAAAATCAAACCACACACTAATAAAAATATGCAAAATAATATATCAATAAACCATTTATTTATGATTAATAAATTAACCATGATTTATTCATTTATAATTTTTATTTATTTGTCAGGTAGAGAGAGAGCAAGCATAAGCAGAGGGAGCAGCAGGCAGAGAGAGAAGCAGGCTCTGAGCTGAGCAAGGAGCCAGATGTGGAACTCAATCCCAGGACCCTGGGATCATGACCTGAGCTGAAGGTAGATGCCCAACCCACTGAGCCATCCAGGCGTCCCTATCAATATACTTTTACTTTTTAAAAGATTTTATTTATTTATTTGGCAGAGATCACAAGTAGGCAGAGAGGCAGGAAGAGAGAGAGGGGGAAGCAGGCTCCCTGCTGAGCAGAGACCGATGTGGGGCTCGATCCCAGGACCCTGAGATGAGATCATGACCTGAGCCAGAGGCAGAGGCTTTAACCCACTGAGCCACCCAGGTGCCCCCCCTATCAATATACTTTTAAAAAAGATGTTCAATATCACTAGTAATCCAAGAAATGCAAAGAGAAGTGACAAGCTATTGTTAGCTTGTCAAAAGAAGCTTGACTTTTGGCACCTAGGTGGCTCAGTCTTAAAATCTTAAAAAAAAAAAGAGAGAAGCTTGACTTTGAGATTGTTAATGATCAAGAACATTGATAACAACCAGTGGTCATAAGGGTACTAAGAAAGAGGTAGCATGTCCAGTATAATTTGGTAAAGTTTAAAAAGTAATTTGGTAATATTTATGCAAAGTTATTATCCTTATATTTTGAACTAGTTAGTCTTTTTACATACAGAAATTTGTATGCAGAGGCATATAATTAATATAACTATATAAAATGATTTTGGGGGGAATAAAATCCCAAGTTTAAAAAACATATAAAAAATAAAAAATAGGGGAGCTTGGGTGGCTCAGTTCATTAAGCATCTGTCTTTGGCTCGGGTTGTGGTCT
>ML104142.1:0-50778 GCA_003697995.1 Taxidea taxus jeffersonii
ACATATATTATGGAAAACAGTATGATGTTTTCCTCAAAAACTTACAAATTAAAAAAAGAACTACCATATGATCCAACAATGCCACTTCTGGGTATATAGCCAAAGGAAATGAAATCAATATTTTTTTAAAAAATATTTTGTTTATTTGACAGAGAGAGACACAGTGAGAGAAGGAACACAAGCAGGGGAAGTGGGAGAGGGAGAAGCAAGTTTCCTGCCAAGCAGGGAGCCCGATGCGGGGCTCAATCCCAATTGTGACCTGAGCCAAAGGCAAACGCTTAATGACTGAGCCACCCAGGTGCCCCTGAAATCAGTATCTTGAAGAGGTATCAGCACTTCCCTGTTTATTGCAGCATTATTCACAGTAGCTAAGATATGATGGATGAATGGCTAAAGAAAATGTCTCTCTCTCTTACATACACATACAGAAGAACATTATACATCCTTAAAAAAGAGGAAACCCTGCCATTTGTGACAATATGGATGGACCTGGAGGACATTATGCTAAGTGAAATAAGCCAAACACAAAAAGGCAAATACTGCATGATCTCACTTAAATGTGGAATCTAGAAAAGTTGAACTCATAAAAGCAAAGTAGAATGATGGTTGCCATGTGGAAAAATAGGGAGTTGTTGGTCAAAGGGTACAAAAGGTCCAGTTATGTGGGATGAGTAAGTTCTAGAGACCAATGTGTAGTATGGTGACTGTAGTTAATAATACTGTATTATGTGTTTGAAATTTGCTAAAAGTGATCATAAGTATTCTTTCCACATACATAACACACAAAAATAGTAACTGTGAGGTGAAGTGATGGATGAAGTGTTAGTTTGATTGTGTTAATGATTTCACAGTGTATGTCTATATCAGATCTCTTTGTATATCTTGAATATATACAATTTTTGTTCATCAACTATACCTCAGTAAAGCTGGAAAAAAAATTTGACATCCATTTGTGGTAAAAACTCTTGGCAAATTAGAAATAGAAGGGGAGTAGGATGCCTGTGTAGCTCAGTCAGTTGAGCATCCAACTCTTTTTTTTTTTTTTAAAGATTTTATTTATTTATTTGATAGACAGAGATCACAAGCAGGCAGAGAGGCAGGCAGAGAGAGAGGAGGAAGCAGGCCCCATGCAGTGCAAAGAGCCCGATGCAGGGCTTGATCCCAGGACCCCGGGATCATGACCTGAGCCGAAGGCAGAGGCTTTAACCCACTGAGCCACCCAGGCGCCCCTGAGCATCCAACTCTTGATCTAAGCTCAGGTTTTGATCTCGGGGTCGTAGTTCAAGCCCTATGTTGGGCTCTACACTAGGCATGGAGCCTACTTTAAAAAAAAAAAAAATGGAAGGAAATTTCTGCAATCTAATAAAGGATATTTATAAAATGCAAATGTCGGGGCACCTGGGTGGCTTAGTGGGTTAAGCCTCTGCCTTCTGCTCAGGTCATGATCTCAGGGTCCTGGGATCCAGCCCCACATTGGGCTCTCTGCTCAGCAGGGAGCCTGCTTCCCCCTACCTCTGCCTGCTTCTCTGCCTACTTGTGATCTCTCTCTCTCTTTCAGATAAATAAATTAAAAAAACAAAACAAAATGCAAATGTCATAATTGTGAAAAATGGAAAGTGTTTCTCCTAACATCAGAATAAGGCAAATGTGTTTTCTCTTATCTTTTTTGTTCAACATCATACTGGATGGAGGTCCTAGTGAGTGCCATAAAGTGAGAAAAAGCAACAGAAGGCTTAACAGTCAGAAAAGAATAAGCAGGGGGTGCTTGAGTAGCTCAGTAGGTTAACTGTCTGCCTTCAGCTCAGGTCATGATCCCAGGGGCCTGGGATTGAGCCCATCCATGTTGGGCTCCCTGCAGGGACCCTGCTTCTCCCTCTCCTCATCACCCCCTCCCCAGCTTGTACTCGCTCTCATTCTCTCAAATAAATAAATAAAATCTTAAGAAAAGAATAAACAAATCTGTTTTTGTTCACAGATGGCATGATTGTTGACATAGAAAATCATAAGGAATCTATAAAATAATTATGAAAACCAAGAAGTGAATTTAATGGAGTACAAAGTCAACATTCAGAAATTGATTATATTTTTTATATAGCAGTAGCAAATAATTGGAAGATCTTTAAAAAGGAATTTTTGGGGTACCTGGTGGCTCAATGAGTTAAGTGTCTGATTCTTGATGTCAGCTCTGGTCTTGATCTTGGGGTGATGAGTTCAAGCCCTGTGTTGGGCTCTATACTATGTGTGGAGCCTACTTAAAAAGAGTAAATAAAAATTAAAAACAATTTCTTTTAAAATGATATTATAGGTGCACCTGGGTGGCTCAGTGGGTTAAAGCCTCTGCCTTCGGCTCGGGTCATGATCTCAGAGTCCTGGGATTGGGCCCTGCATCGGGCTCTCTGCTCGGCTGGAAGCCTGCTCCCTCCTCTCTCTCTGCCTGCCTCTCTGCCTACTTGTGATCCCTCTCTCTCTGTCAGATAAATAAATAAAATCTTTTAAAAAATGATATTATAAAGCATAAAATATTTAGGAAATAAATTTAGCAAAAGAATATGGAAGACATGTACATAAAAATTATAAAACAGTGCCGTGAGAAGTTAAAGAAGGCATAAATGAATGGAGAGAAGTATCATGTTCATGGATTGAAAGACTCAATGTAACTGTCAGTTCTCCCCAAATAGATTTGTAGATTAAAGCAATCCCATTCAAAATCCCAAATGGCTTTTTTAGAGGTAGAGATTGACAACCTGACTCTAACATGTATATGGAAATGTAAGGGACCTTGAATAGCCAAAGGAATCTTGAAAAGGAATAAATTTGGAGGATTCACATTTCCTGACTTGAAGATTTGTTATAAAACTATAGTATGTCAACAAAAAAAATACATATAACTTGATTAAATAATGGGCAAAAAACTTGAATAGATATTTCTTTAAAGATGATATATAGGGACTCCTTGATGCCTTAGTCATTAAATGTCCGACTCTTGGTTTAGGCTTGGGTCATGACCTCAGGGTGGTGAGATTGAGCTGGGGGAGGGGAGGGGAGGGGCAATGGGAGAGGGAGATGGAGAGAATCTCAAGAAGTCTCCTTGGTCAGCAGGTAGTCTGCTTGAGATTCTCTCCCTCTCCCATTGCGCCTCCCTCCCCACCCCCCTTTTGCGCTCGCTCGCGCTCTCTCTCTCTCTCTCTCAAATAAATAAATAAATAAATCTTTAAAAAATAAAGATGATATACAAATGGCTAGTAGCATATGAATAGATACTCAACATCACTAATCAGTATGGAAATGCAAATCAAAACCACAATTACATGGTGACAGATGCTAGCTACACTTATTATAGTGAGCATTGCATAATGATTAGAATTGTCAAATCACTGTATTGTACATCTGAAACTAACATAACGTTATATGTCAACCATACTTAGAAAAAAACCAAAAACCACAATGAGATACCGCCTCACGCTCATTAGGATGGCTGCTATAACAAAAAAACCCCAAAACAGAAAGTAACAAGTGTTGGCCAGGATGTAGAGAATTTGGAATCCGCTGTACTGTTGGTGGAAATGTAAAATGGTACAGCTGCTGTGGAAAACAGTCTGGTGGTTCCTCAAATATTAAATATAGAACTACCATATGATCCAGCAATTTTTCTTCTGGGTGTGTATTCCAAAGAATTGAAAGCAGGATCTTGAAGAGTATTCGTAATAGAGTTTCACAAGAGCCAAAAGGTAGAAGCAACCAAGTGCCCATTGACGGATGAATGGATAAACAAAATGTGGGATAGACATTCAGTGGAGTATGATTGAGCCTGAGGAAGGAAGTTCTGATACATGCTACAGCATGGATGAACTTTGAGGAAATTATGCTAAGTGGTAGAAGCCAGTCGTAAAAGGCAAATACTGGATGATTTCACTTACTTGAGGTACCTAGAGTAGGCAAAATCATAAAGACAGAAAGTAGCATCTTTATTTGTATGATCCCAAACTGGGAACTGTTCAAACATCCATCAGCTGGAGAATGGATAAGGAAATGTGGTATAATCATACAATTCAAAAGGACCAAAATGGTACATCAGGCAACATGGATTGAAATCTCAAAAACATTATTCTGAGGGAAAAGAACCCTTACACAAGAGACTACACAGTGCATGATACCCTATATATGAAATTCTAACAGGCAATAATAATATTAGGTACACATCACCTGTTTCATAGATGGGGACACTGGCACTCAGAGAAGCTAAGCACCCGGTGTCAGGCTGCACAGCAGGTCAGTGGCAGAGCCGGGTCTGTCAGTCCGATGTCCTGACTCCCGGTGCACCATGTTTTTCAGTCCCCGAGGTGGCCCTTTTAGCATTCTGGGATATTAGCACATTAGCACATTGAGAGGAGTGCTGAGGGTGCAGGGTGGCTTGGGTTTCCTCTGATTCCTCTCTTTGGTCTGTAAAGTGCTCTTCCAGCCTCCCTGTTGAGCCTACAGGAATGGACTCCATTGATCTGATAGACCCCTTCAACTCTCCCCTTCTTTGCTAGACTGGAAGAGGGAAGGAGCAGCCAGGCTGGAGAGTGTGCTATTATTAGAAAGGATTTTAAGGAGAGTGTGCTGCCTGGGTTATTAGAAAGGATTTTTCTGGGACTCTTTCCTCTGCAGTTAACACCTTTAATTAAAAATAAAATAAGCAAATAACTCTGTTCCTCCTCCTTCCCAAATATTGCTGAAAATCTTCGTGGTGGTGTTCTTGGTTGCATGTCTTAGTGATGTCTGAGCCTTCCATGCAAATTGAGAAAGGGACTGACAACACATTATCAAAGAGGTTTTCTCAAGGGGAATGACCCAAGTCTAGAATAGAAGAGCCATCTGCTGCCAGATGGACAGGGTTCCACTGACTATGAATTTGACCTGGAGGCTGGCCTTTTCTGTGTGTTTGCACTTCGGGGAATACCCATCGGGTCTTGGCTTCCTGCTGGCTCATTGGCGGCCTTCCCTGCCCCCTCCCGCCCCCACTTCAGGCTGCCTAGTCCCTCAGGAGTCCCTCAGGAGTTGCACTGCCTGTGATGCCTGAGCACACCTGGTGATCCAGAGGAAGCCAGCAGCACACTATTCCTGCAGTGAGGTGGGGCACCCCAGCTTTGTGCAGGAAAATCGCCAGATTAATTCACTGTTTTTAGCAGTCTCCCAGCTGAGAAGACTCATGGCAGTTCACAGCATTCTGGTGCAAGACAGGGTGCTGGAAAGAGGCCAATTTTTCTGTCCACACGCAAATGCTTTTACCTGATACACCTTGATACATCATGACCTTGGAAGCCCACAGGCTGGGGAAGGAGACAGAGACAGGTCAGCGGGTTGCTAGAAATCAGAGTAATAAAGTCCATCTTTCTTTTTAAGTTAGAAAAAACTCTCCTGTTTCCTGCCTTGTCATCTAACTTGTTTATTTGCTTTTCTATCCCTTCTTTTTTCCTCTACCCTAATCTCCCTTTGTCTCTCTCTTGCCTCACCGCTCTGTTCCTCCCACCCCCACCGCATCTTCCACTCTTTTGTCATTTGTTTTCTGAGACTAGGAAAAATAAGGAGAAGTAAGGAAAATACAGCACAGCACTAAACTCCTTCTTCCCCTTCCCTAGGTAACAGAGTCACTGTCTTAGAGAGGAAGTCCAGAATGTAACATAACATTCATGCATTCAGAGTTAATCGCATTACCATGCGCTGTCCCACGCATTTCTTGGGGTATGAGATCAGGGCTACAGCCAAGTCAGGGAGGACCAAGAAACCAAGGCAGAAGTGGATTACTTCCTTTCCCTAACTCCTTCATTTCATCAATTTAGCTGCCTCTAATTCTCGGAGTACTCCTTCCTGTCTTCTCTGGAGAGCAGTATGGAGGGGAGTACAGCTTTGCTCAAGCATCTACTTACCATTAAGGTTCTGTGTTCACTTTCTTTAACGTGGTTTGCTATCACCTGTCCTAAAGAAGCAGGGGCTCTTCTGTTTCCTCAACCCCTCATTACTACCATGTCCTGTCTTTTCCTACTTGCCCACTGTCAATTATTTCTGCGTCCCGAATATGAACGACTTCTTCCCCCATGTTTTGGTCACTGACAACCTAAAATAATAACTAAAGTCTCTTGTCATCCTCAGCAAAGAGACCCACAGGGGGTGAAATTGCTGGGGTGTAGAAGGGGTATAGAATCTCTGGAGAACCAGCAATTCTGTAATGTAACACCTAGAACCGGAAGTCAGGAAACCCAAGTTCTAGACCCAGTTTGTCAATAACTGGCTGCATGGTCTTGAATAAATCATTGTCCTCTGAGTCCGGGTTTTCCCCTCTGTCATAAGCTTTGGTGCCTGTAGGGGTGTAGGTAGAAGGTAAGCCGCTTATACTGTATCGTGGCCAAGCCAAACTCCTACTCAGGTATACTGCCCTTTAAAATGCTTGGTGGGCCAAATAAAAAAATATCTGAGGGTTGTATTTGATACATTCACTTGTTCTTTCCTCTCCCATGGCATGCCTGGGACTATAGCTGCAGAGTAAAGCCTCAGGACCAGATTGACCAGGGATGTTATCATGAGCACCGTATTCTAGAGCCAGTAGCAGAGGTCCCAGCAACATGCTTGCTGACCAGAAGAGCCTTCACCACTTGGGGAGTTAGTAGCTGGTAAGGGCACAGTTGCCATTGGCTGCTAGGGTTGGTCCCCTAGGGTCTGTCTGTCTGTCTGTCTTGGCCACTGACTACTTGCCTTATCCCTGGGCATTAGGGCACGAGGCAGAAAGGATGGGACAAACCCAATCCAGCCCTGTCCCGCTAATAATGCAGGACACATCTTGTGGATGGAGAGATTTCACAGAGGACTCTAGAATTCCAGGTTGCTAACATCTGACCTGACCAGGGGTCATGTGGTCACACAATACTACTTGAGTCCTCCCCCCACAAATTCCATTTTAGGGTCATCCTTACTGTTGGAAAGCTCATCCTTCATATTTGTTTTTATCACTATTCTGGGAGGTAGGTAGGACAGGGATGCTTTAATTTTAAATTTCTGGTTATAAAAATAGTGCATGCTCAATGCTCATTATAGAATTATAGAACATCGAAATCATCCATAATTTTACAAGCTAGAGAAAACCACTTAAAACATTCTAAGGTATTTTCTACATGCATTTAAAAAAAAAAACGAGGTATGTGTATTATATGTTTGCTTTATATCCAAATTTTCCACCTACAGTTATATTGGGAATATTTCTTCCATGCTACTAAATATTCTTTAAAATAATTACTCAGCATTAAAAAGTAATATTCCATTATTTGGATGTGGCACAGTTCATGTGATTATTTATGGAAATTTAGGTCTAAATTTTTGCTCCTAAAAATTGTGCCATGATCAGCATAATTACCTCAGGGATATTAAAGGTTTAATTCCAGACCGATAAAGCAAGTATTGCAATAAAGTGAGTCAAATGAATTTTTTGGTTCCCCACCACATATAAAAGTTATGTTTACACTACACGGTAGTCTGTTAAGTGTTCAATAGCATTATGTCTAAAAAAACCCCCAATGTATGTACCTTAATTAATAAATACTTTTTTTGTGGGGACCTGGGTAATTCAGTCAGTTAAGCGTCTGCCTTTGGCTCAGGTCATGATCCCCAGGGTCCCGGGACTGTGTCCCGCGTCAGGCTCCCTGCTGGTTGGGAAGCCTGCTTCTCCTTTTCCCTCTGCCTGCTGCTCTGCCTACTTGTGCTCTCTGTCTCTCTGTCAAAGAAATAAAATCTTTTTTTTTTTTTTAAAGATTTTATTTATTTATTTGAGAGAGAGAGACAGAGTGAGACAGCATGAGAGGGGAGGTCAGAGGGAGAAGCACACTCCCCATGGAGCTGGGAGCCCGATGTGGGACTCAATCCCAGGACTCTGGGATCGTGACCTGAGCCAAAGGCAGTTGCTTAACCAACTGAGCCACCCAGGCGCCCAAAGAAATAAAATCTTAAAAAAATTTAAAAAAATACTTTTTTGCTGAAAAGCACTAACATCTGAGCTTTCAGAGTTCCAATCTTTTTGCTGAGCTTTCAGAGTTCCAATCTTTTTGCTGGAGGGTCTTGCCTTGGTGTTGATGGCTGCTGATTGATCTGGGTGGTGGCTGTTGGAGGTTGGGGTGGCTATGGCAATTTGTTAAGAGAAAAGAACAGTGAAGTTTGCCGCACTGATTGGCTCTTCCCTTTACAGCCAGTTTCTCTGTGGCATGCGAAACTGTGTGATAGCATTTCACCCACAGAAGAACTTCTTTCAAAATTGGAGTCAGTCCTCCCAAGCCCTGCTGCTGTTTTATCAACTAAGTTTATGTAACATTCTAAATCCTTTGTTGTCATTCCAGTGATCTTCACAGCATCTTCACCAGGAGTAGTTTCCATCTCAAGAAACCACTTTCTTTGCTCAGCCCTAAGAAGCAACTCCTTGTCTGTTCAGGTTTTATTATGAGATGGCAGCCATTCGGTCCCATCTTCAGGCTCTACTCATTCTGGTTCTCTTGCTCTTTCCACCACCTTGTCATTACCTCCTCCACTGAAATCTTGAACCCCTCAAACTCCGTGGGGCTTGGAATCAACTTCTTCCAAACTCCTGTTCATGTAGATATTTTGACTTCTTCCCAGGAATCACAGATGTTTTTGGTGGCATGTAGACTGTTGAGTCCTTTCCAGTAGGTTTTCAGTTTACCCAGATCCATTGGAGGAATCAGTGCCTATGGCAGCTATAGCCTTAGGAATTAGTATTTCTTAAGTAATAAGCCTTGAAAGTCAAAATTACTCCTTGACCCATCGGCTGCAGAATGGATGTTGTGTCAGCAGGCATGAAAACAACATTCATCTCTATCTGAGCTCTTGGGTGACCAGATGCATTGTCAATGAGCAACGTTTTCAAAGTAATCTTTTTTCTGAGCAGTAGGTCTCAACAGTGGGCCTGTGATATTCAGTAAACCAGTTTGTAAACAGATGTGCTGTCATGTAGGCTTTGTTGTTCCATTTGCAAAGCATAGGCAGAGTAAGTTTATCATAATTCTTAAAGGCCATAGGATTTGGGGGGATGGTAAATGAGCATTGGCTTCAACTGAAAGTCAGCAGCTGTATTTGCCTCTAATAAGGGAGTCAGCCTGTCCTTTAAAGCTTTGAAGCCTGGCACTGACTTCTCTCTAGCTATGGAAGTTCTAGATGACAGCTTCTTCCAATAGAAGCCTGTTTCACCTACATTGAAAATCTGTAGTTCAGTGTAACCACCTTCAGTAAGTATCTTAGCTTAGATCTTCTGGATAACTTGCTGCAGCTTCTGCATCAGCACTTATTTGCACTTTGATGTTTTGGAGATGGCTTCCATCCTTAAACCTCACGAACCCACCTCTGCTGGCTTCAGACTACTTCTGCAGCTTCCTCACCACTCTCAGCCTTCATAGGATTGGAGAGAGTTAGGACCTTGCCCTGGATTAGCCTTTGGCTTAAGGGAGTGTTGCCCCTTGTTGAATCTGCTGTCCAGACCACTAAAACTTTCTCTCTATCAGCAATAAGGCTATTTCACTTTCTTACAATTTGTTCACTGGAGTAGCACTCTGAATTTCCTTTAAGAACTTTTCCTGTGCGTCTACAACTTGGCTAACTGGTCCAGGAGGCTGAGATTTTAGCCTGTCTCAGCTTTCGACATGGCTTCCCCACTAAGCTTAATCGTTTTTAGATTCTGATTTAAAGTGAGGGTGTGTGATTCTTCCTTTCACTGGAATACTTAGAGGCCATTTTAGGGGTTTTCATTGGCCTCTTTTCAGTATTTTCGTGTCTTAGGCAATAGGGAGACCCAAGGAGAGGAAGAGAGATGGAGGAATGGCTGGTTCACAGAGCAGTCAGGACACACATTTACTAAGTTCATTTTATTATATAGGTATGGTTTGTAGCATCCCCAAACAGTTACAATAGTAACATCAAAGATGACTGATCCCAGATCATTACAACAAATATAATAATGAAAAAGTTTGAAGTATTGCAAGAATTACCAAAATATGACACAGAGACACAAAGTGAGCAAATGCTGTTTAGGAGAGTTGCTTTGATAGATTGACTTAAGGCAGGATCACCACAAAGCTCCAATTTGTAAAAAAATGCAATATCTGTAAAGTGCAATAAAGAGAAGTACAAAAAAAAAAAAAGGTATACCTATTCCTGAATTTTTGGTCACATCTCTGATTATTTTCTCAGAAGGATCTCTAGAAATAAGATTCTTGGATCAAGGGATATAGACTTTTTAATAGCTCTTGACATATATTTAGTATGGCAAGAATTATTAAAGTTTGCATCTTAGTCCTTAATCCCTTTGCTGAGCTCTAATATAGTGACAGATGCCTGAGTGTCTGAAGTGTCTAATTTTTTAAAAAAAGGTTTTATTTATTTATTTGAGAGAGAGAGCATGAGAGAGGAGAAGGTCAGAGTGAGAAGCAGACTCCCTGTGGAGCTGGAGCCTGATGCAGGCCTCAATCCCAACTCCAGGATCATGACCTGAGCTGAAGGCAGTAGCTTAACCAACTGAGCCACCCAGGTGCCCAGAAGTGTCTCATTTTTTGGGAAAATTTCCTATACCCCTCAAACGGGGAAGGGATTATTGGGGTACCTGGCTGGCTCAGTTGGAGGAGCATGTGACTCTTGATACTGGGGTTGTGAGTTCAAGCCCCATGTTGCGTGTAGAGATTACTAAATAAAAAAATAAAGATAAAAACTTCAGGGGTGGGGAGCCTTGGTGGCTCAGTCAGTTAAGCATCTGCCTTTAGCTCAGGTCATGATCCCACAGTTCTGGGATCGAGCCCTGCATTGGGCTCTCTGCTCAGTGGGGAGCCTGCTTTTCCCTCTCCCACTGCCTGCCACTCTGCCTACTTGTGCTCTTTGTCTCTTTCTGTCAAATAAATAAAGTCTTTAAAAAAATCTTTAGGGGTGCTTGGGTAGCTCAGTCAGTTAAGCATCTGAATCTCAATTCAGCTCAGGTCTTGATCTCAGGGTCATGAGTTCAAGCCCCACTTTGGGCTCCATGCCGAGTGTGGAGCCTATGAATAGATAGAGAGATAGAAATCTTTAAAATGCTCTTGTTGGGGCACCTGGGTGGCTCAGTCAGTTAAGCATCTGCCTTTGGCTCAGATCATGATCCCAGGGTCCTGGGATTGAGCCCCTTGTTGGGCTCCCTGCTCCACCTAGAGCCTGCTTCTCCCTCTGCCTTCCCCTGCTCTCTCTCTCTCAAATAAATAAACAAAATCTTTAAAAAAATAATAATAATAAAATGCTCTTGTCATCCTCAGCCCTATTGAATGGGAGCCCTAAATCTGGGGGTATGTCCTGTGTGAGGGGTCTTACTGGTTTCCTTGACCAGAGCCATACCAGGACCAGAATGTAGGCCCTGGAGGTCGGGTGGCTTCTCATTACCTTGCCTTGACTAAGGGGCCAGCCTTCTTTATTACAACATGGAAAAAAATGCTGTCCTGTTACTTGTCAGATGAGAAATGCATGTGAAAACACATTGACAACTGTGAAGAACTCTATAAATGTAATGTTATTATTAGGGTTACTTTGGATTGGAATAATAATGCTGATATGACTACTAAGATATTATATAATGCTTTTGGCACGTTAGAGGGTGTTGCTATTTGAATGATGGTGTGGAACTTCAGAGAAGATTTACTCTGGCCCGCTTATTTTACAAATAAGGAGACTGAGGCTCGGAGAAATTAATTTTCCTATCCAATGTCACACTGAAGAGTATGCCTGGCAGCCAGGTCTCACTTCTCTCTCTTTTTTTTTTCTTTTTGCCACATTCGTGATTTCTACTAGAGCCAAGTACAACATTTAATGTCTCACTCATGTGTGCTTCTAGGGTACTGTTTAACACTTCTTAAAAACTGAGTTATAATTAACATGCATTGTATTAGTTTCAGGTGTACAGCCATGATGATTTGATATTTGTTATATTGTGAAATGATCACTAGAGAAACTCTAGTTAACATCTGTCACCATACATAGCTACAGAGTTTTTTTCTTGTGATGAGAACTTTTAAGATACACTCTCAAATATTCTCAAATTCAAATATGCAATACAGTATTATGAACTGTAGTCCCCATGCTGTATGTTACATCCCTATGACTTACTTGTTTTATAACTGGAAGTTTGTACCTTTTGACTCTCTCACCGATTTTGCCCACCCCCACTCTCTGCCGCTGGTGACCACCAACCTGATCTCTGTAGCTATGAGCTTGGTTTTTTTGTTGTGTTTTGTTTGTTTTTTAGAGTCCACATATAAGTGAGATCATATGGAATTTGCCTTTCTCTGTCTGACTTATTTCACCTAGCGTAATGCTCTCAGGATCTGTCTATATTGTCACAAATGGCAAGATTTCTTTCTTTTTCATGGCTGAATAATATTACATTGTGTTTATGTTCATATAATGTGCATATGTATATGTATAGTGGGCTTGTCATATATGACTTTTATTATGTTGAGGTATATTCCCTCTATATCCAACGTTATAAATGGATGTTGAATTTTGTCAAAAGCTTTTTTTTTTTGCACCTATTGAAATGATTATATGATTTTTACCCTTCATTTTGTTAACATGGCATATCATATCAATTGGTTCTCAAATGTTGAAATATCCTTACCTCCCTGGAATAAATCCCACTTGATCATGGCATATGGTGTTTTTAATATATTGTTGAAATCGTTTATTAATGTTTTGTTGAAGATTTTTGCATCTATGTTCATCAGGGAAAATGGCCTGTATTTTCTTTTTTTGTGGTATCCGTGTCTGGTTTTTGTATGGGGGTAATGCTGGCCTTATAAAATGACTTTGGAAGTGTCCCTTCCTCTTTTTTTTTTTGGAAGAGTTTAAGAAGGATTGGTATTAATTCTTCTTTGAGTGTTTGGTAGAATTTGTTAGTGAGGCTGTCTAGTCCCATTCTTTTTTTTTGTAGGGAGTTTTAAAATTACTTAAAAAAAAGAATGGGACTAGACAGCTTCACTAACAGATTCTAATTTGTTTAGATTTTCTGTTTCTTCATGATTCAGTCTTCGTTTCTAGTTTCTAGTAATTTATCCATTTCTAGTATGTTTCTGGTAATTTATCCATTTCTTCTAGGTTATCAGTTTGTTGGTATGTAAGTGTTCATAATAGTGTCTTATGATCTTTTGTGTATCTTTGATATCAGTTGTACCATCTCCTCTTTCATTTCTAATTTTATTTATTTGAGCCCTTGTTTTCTTAGTGAGTTTAGCTCAAGTTTTGTCAATTTTGTTTATATTTTCAAAGAACCAGCTCTTGGTTTCATTGATCTTTTCTACTGTCTTTTAGTCTATATTTCATTTATTCCTGCTCTGCTCTTTGCTATTTCATTCCTTCTACTAACTTTGGGCTTCATTTGTTCTTTTTCTAGTTCCTTATGGTGTAATGTTTGGTTGTTTATTAGAGATTTTTCTTGCTTATTTAGGTAGGCATTTATCATTATGAACTTCCCTCTTAGAACTGCCTTTGCTGCATCTCATAAGTTTTGTATGTTGTATTTTCATTTAGCTCAAGATGTTTTTTGATTTTTCTTTTGATTTCTTTATTGACCCGTTAGTTGTTCAGTAGCATGTTGTTTAGTCTCCACATATTTGTGAATTTTCCAGTTTTCTTATTGTAATTGATTTGTAGTTTTTGATTGGAAAACATGTTTGATGTGATTTCAGTATTCTTAAATTTGCTAAGAGTTGTTTTGTGGCCCAACCTATGATCTGTTTTGGAGAATGTTCCTTGTGCACTTGAGAAGATATGTATGTTGTTGCTTTTAGATGAGTGGTCTGTTTAGATTTGTTAATTCCATCTGATCTAACATGTTGATTAAAATTGATGTTTCTTTATTGATTCTATGTCTTCACGATGTATCTATTGATGTAAATAAGGTATTAAAAGTCCCCTATTATTAGTGTATTTCTGTTCTTCCCCTTAGGTCTGTTAATATTTGCTTTATACATTTAGGTACTTCTATGTTGGGTTCACAGATATTTTTAAATGTTATTTTTTTTTTAGATTGACCCCTTTGTCAATATGTAATACCCTTCCTATGTCTTATTATAGTTTTTGTTGAAGTCTGTTTTGTCTAATGTAAGTATAGCTACCCCAGCTTTCTTTTGGCTTTGATTTATATAGACTGTCTTTTTCCCTGCCTTCACTTTCAGTCTGTGTATGTTCTTCTAACTGAAGTGAGTCTTTTGCAGGCAGCATATAGTTGGGTCTTGTGTTTTGTTTTGTTTTGTTTTTTTAATCTATTCAGCAACTCTTTGTCTTTTGATTGGAGAATTTAGGCTATTTGCATTTAAAGTAATTATTGATAGGTGTGTACCTGTTGCCATTTGTTAATTGTGTTTTGGCTATTTTGTAGTTCCTTATATCCTTTCTTCTTTTACTCCATTCCTTTTTGGTAACTTTCTTTAGAGGTATGCCAAGATTTCTTTCTCATTATCTTTTGTATATCTACTGTATGTTTTTGCTTGTGAGGCTTACATATAATAACTTATGTTTATAAGAGTCTATTTTAAGTTGATAACAACTTAAGTTTGAATGCATTCTAGTGCTTTAATTTAATGTCACATTGTACATCTTTTTAACTTGTGTATACCTACCTAATTATAGTAGTTGCAGCTATTTTTACTACTTTTGTTAACCTTCATATAGCTTTGTAAGTGATTCATTCACTACCTTTACTATATATTTACCTTTAACTTTCATATGTCTTCTTCTTACTAATTAGTACCTTTTCTTTTCAGTTTAAAGATGTCCCATTAGCATTTCTTATAAGGCTGGTTTAGTGATGAAGAACTCTTTAGCTTTTGCTTGTTTAGAAAACTCTTTATTTCCTTCAATTCCAAATGATAATTTTGTTGGGTAGAATATTCTTGGTTGGAAAATTTTTTTCTTTTGACGTTTGAAATATATCGTGTCACTCTCTTTTGGCCTGCAAAGTTTCTGCTAGAAAATCTGCTGATAGAGAGTTCCCTTATATATAACAAGTTGTTATTCTCTTGCTGCTTTTAAGATTCTATCCTTGTCTGTAGTGTTTGATATTTTAATCTTAATATCTTGGTGTGTGCCTCTTTGGGTTTATCTTTTTTAAAGTTCTCTAGGCTTCCTGGATTGGATATCTATTGTTTTTCCCAGATAGGGAGGTTTTCAGCCATTATTTCTTCAAATAAGTTTTCTGCCTGTGTCTTTCCTCCCTTTCTGAAACTCCTATATTGCCAGTCTTAGTCTGGTTGGTGGCATTTCATAAGCCCCTTAAGCTATCTGTACTTTTTTTCTTTCTTTTTTCTTCTTGGTGTTCTGATGGGTGAGTGTCTCTGCCTGGTCTTCAAGTTCACTTATCCTTTCCTCTCTTTCATATAGTTTGATGTTGAACCCCTCTAGTGTATTTTTCAATTCAGTTACTGTATTCTTCAGTTCTTTGTGTTCTGTTTGGAACTTTCTTATATATTTTTTCTTTGTTAAAGCTCTCAGTGTTTATCCATTCTTCTCCCAAGTTTGGTAAGCATCTTTATGACCATTATTTTGAATACTTTGTCAGATAAAATATTTATTTTTGTCTCATTCAGTGTTTTTTCCTGATATTTTATCCTGTCTTTTTTCATTTGGAAAGTATCCTTTTGTTCCCTCATTTTGCTTGACTCTCTGTTTTGGTTTGTGTCCATTAGATACAACAGCCACTTCTTCCATCCTTAAAGGGTTGGCCTTATGCAGGAGATGAACCTTCTTGTTCAACCCTGCCCTATCTCTTGGTTGTCTCTGAAATCTTTGTGATTTTCCAAGCAGCCTATTTTATTTTTGATAGCTCCTAGTAGTTGAGAGTGTGCCAAGACCAGTTGGTGTTCTAAAAGGTAGGATCTCAGCTAGCACCTAGTTTCAAGCTTATTGGAAGCCAGAACATCAGGCAAAAGCTTTTATTTTTATTTTTATTATTTTGAAATATTTTATTTATTTATTTGACAGAGAGAGAGAGCAAGTGCACACAAGCAGGGGGAGCAGCTGAGGGAGAGGGAGAAGCAGACTCTCTGGGAGTCTCCCAGGGAGACTGATGGGGGTCTTGGTCCCAGGACTCTGGGATCAGGATCGGACCCAAAGGGAGACACTTAACTGACTGAGGCACCCAGGCAACAGCTTTTAAATAATCTGAAAACTACAGTGCTGTGGGACTGGAGGTGTAAATCCTGCTGGCCCCCATGGTCAGACAATCTGGAAGTGTCCCCTAGGCAGCAATTACAAAATCAGGGCTCCTTTCTAGGAGATACTGGTGAGCTGTAGTGAGGCAGAAAGACAGCACAAAGATGGCATCCCCTGGCCGTTGTTCCCTGATTGCACTTCTGTGGCCTCTTGATGTGTCCCAAACCCGAAACTTGCCCCTAAGGTTGAAGTGCCAGGACTGGCAAGTAGGACTCTTACAGAAAGATCGGTGGGTGCAGTGTCCTGGGATGGTGGCCTGCCAAGTGTCTCTCCAATTGTTACAGTCCCATGAGACCCAGGAACACAAATGCTCCTAGTGACCAGAGCAAGGCCATCAAGGGGTATCTTCTGGGTGGCAGCCACAAAAACTAGGACACCAGATATAAAAACTGGGGTGCCAGGCATGTAAGAGCCCCCCTCCAAGAGACTTTAGTGCTCTGGAGCATGGCAGAGGGAGAGTACAAAGATAATGCCTGCCCTTCAAGGTCTGAGGAAGGGTTTACAGTCAGTGCTTAGATGTGTGTTTAATTAGAAACCTGCCCTCAGGCTGCAGTTATGATGATAAACTAATAGGCCTCTTTCCAGAAAGATAGAGCTCCTGGGTCTGTTGCCTCTTGCTGTGCTCCGTGGTAGAAGCTGTTTAAGAACTGTTTCTCCATTGATTATAGTCCCGTGGGACCCATGTGCAAAAGCCCCACTAGCTACCAGAGCCAGGCAATCTAGAGGTGTCCCCTGGTAGCAGCCACAAAAATCAGCGCACCAGAGAAGGGAATAAGCTCCTTTTTGTAAGATACTGATGAGCTGGAGGGATGCAGAGGGAGAGAACAGAGATTGAACACCAGGCTTTGTTGCCTGAGAGTACCCCCGTAGGCTGGTATAAATGAGCCAAACTAAAGATCTGCCTTTCAGCCAAAGCTCCTGGACCAGGAAGTAGGCCTCTTTCTCAGAAAGACTCAGGGTACTGTCTCTGTGGTGCCCTAGGAGTGGTAGCCTGTCAAGAACTCTTTCTCTGATTGTTGCAGTCCTTTGGGACCCAGAAACACAAACCCCTAGTCTTCAGAGCCAGGTGATCAAGGGGGTGTTCCCCAGGTCATAACTACAAAAACTGGGTCCCCGGACATAAAAAGCAGGGTACCAGATGTGTGTAGAAGCTCCCTTCGGGGAGATACTTGTGCTCTGGAGTGTGTCAGAGGATGAGTGTGAAGATCATGCCCAGTGGCTGGAGGAAGGCAGACGGGGAGTGCAAAGATGGAACTTGGGTGAAAAAAGGGGGACAAAAGGAAAAGAGAAAGAAAAGAGAAAAAAGGAAGGAAAAGAAGGGAAATACAGAGGAAAAAAAGATGGTGCCTGCTGGCTTCAGCAAGGCAGAGGGAGAGCGTGGAAGATCGTGTCTGCCAGCTGGAGCATAAAGATGGCACCTGCAGGAAAGGGAAAAAAAGGAGGAACAAAACCCAGATGGCATTTGGCTGCTTTACCAAGGCAGAAAGAGAGTAGGAAGATGGTGCTCTCCAGCCTTTGTCCCTGGAGAGTATCCCAGCAGGCACCTGTCCCTCAGTCCAGCACTTGAAGATTAGAGAATGAGTGTCATTCACATAAAGTCTGGGCACTTTTCAAAGTTCTGCTTCTGCGGTAGGCCCTGGGGCAGGTCGGTCTGTGTGCAGGGCCCTTTAGGAGATGTCTTCGGCTCACCACAGCCCTGCTGGTCTTCAAAGCTAGGTGTTTTGGGGGCTTGCCTCTCAGTTGCCAGTCTTAAAAGTTAGGGTGCCTAATGTGGAGTACAGACCCTTTGCTCCTCTTGGAGAAGCTCCCAGTTTTGATTCCCTCCTGATTCTAAGTCCCCGTACTAGGGGTTTATTCATTGTGTCTCAGCCTTTCCTACCTGCTTTGATGTGGTTTCCTTCTCCTTTTCTCAATGAGAAGTGTCCCTCTGCCAGGTTGTAGGTTTTCTTCAGAGGAAATTGTTCCATATACGGGCATGGATTCAGTGCCTCTGTGGGAGAAGGCGAGTTCAGAATCTTCTGACATCGCCATTTTCCTGTTTTTTAACCAAAAATGAGCCTCAATTAATGAGAGTTATAGCACATACACAGATATTTTTATTAGGTACATAAAGAACTAATGATAATGGTCTTTGAGGAAATTCACCAGTTGTAACCTCAAGCTCTTCTGTCTTGGTACCCCCATCTTTCTTCTTTATTGCCTTGTAATATACTGTATACTCATTTCTTATATTTATTATCTGTTTATCTGTGTTCCTCTACTAAATTATAAGAGCAATGAGGGCAAGATTTTTTGTCCCTTTTAATTTCCCAGCACTTAAATCAGTGCTTGGCTCATGGTAGCATTTGATAAATATTTATTGAAAAAGTGAATGAATAGTTCCTGAATTAGGAATAGGATCTTTGAATCTAATTCTAGTTCCTAATTGCTGTATGAGCTTGGGCAAGTCTCTCTTCTCTTTGGGTCTCCTTTTAGCATCTGTAAAATAAAAGCATTGACTCTCTTTAGTTTCTTCCTAGCTTGAAAATGTCAAAGTTTTGTGCATTCTTGGTTTTCAAATGCTTAGTAGTAAGAGAAGTATTTTTTTGTTTTATTTTCAAATAAAATTTTATGCAGAATCTCAAGATGTAAAACAGAAGTGGAATGGTTCTGATTGAATTGGGAACAGGGAAAGAAATGTGGGGGAAGGGAGAATAAAGCCTTACCACTTGACTTCCTGCTGGCAGATCCGATCTTCACGGTAGCCCCTGGGGTGCATCCAGGGAACTCGGGGCTCTGTAGGACACAGTTTGAAAACCTTTTCTCTGGATTAAGTGAGAAATGGGAACTGGGTCATATCTCTGAGTAAAATTTTGTTTGTGCTCAGATGTGGATTTGAAAGAGAATGTTGAATAATGAGGAAAAAGTGTTAGATGGTGGACTTGTGGATGGAGTTTTCTTTGTATAATTTCCTCTATTATTATACAAAAATAAAACCGGGATAAAACTTTTCGATTATGTGGTTTTATTAGAAACTCATGTGGTTGAGGTTACTTAATACATGTTAGTCCCTAGTTCCTTTATCTTATAGGGCTACCAGTATCAAGTAGTCTGAGGCCTAGAGATCTGTTTTTTTTTTTTTTAAGATTTTATTTATTTATTTGATAGACAGAGATCACAAGTAGGCAGAGAGGCAGGCAGAGAGAGAGGAGGAAGCAGGCTGTCCGCAGAGCAGAGAGCCCTATGCGGGGCTCGATCCCACGACCCTGGGATCATGACCTGAGCCGAAGGCAGCGGCTTTAACCCACTGAGCCACCCAGGCGCCCCAAGATCTGTTTGTTTTATAATTGCCAGAGGAGTAAGGGTCTTTGTGAAGTTTTTACATTAAGATTCCCAGTCCTCGTCCCACCCTTAGTCCCATCACATTGAAGTGTACCATTGTAGTTAATAGTAGAACTAATTTTTAAGCCCTGGGTCTCACTTGGAGGAAAGCTGTCAGATATGTGTGTTCAACAGAACAGTGAATTAAATGACATAGGCCATTTCTTTTCTCCTGAATCTGTAACTAGATTGAACTCTGTCTGGCCTACCAGCTGGGAAGCAAGCTAAGCTAATATTTGTCTAGCTCTGCGATCTGAATTGTTTGAAGGATGGTTTGGCTTGTTTGAATTTGAGTATCCCCTAATAATCAGGAGAGATCGAAAGCTCTTGTTTTGTCGAGTACATATTTACCATGTATTATATTACCTTTTATTAATATAGCAGCTAAAGAAACATTCAGAGTAGATTGTCTATAGACTCATTTGATTGATATTCCTTCCTGGATAAAGAGCAGTGATATATGTATCCAGACAATACCTTTCATTCAAGGATCTCAACACTTAAAAAAGGTGTTTTGTTTAGTCTTTCTTATTATTCAAATTATTCGAAAATCACTTGAATTTTGTTAATTTCTTGAGCATTTTGCACCTGTATATTTCAAAGAAGTTACAAGCATAGAGGTACCACCGTTAGTAGAAACTTTCTTGAGGTTGTTTTCAAAGGTAAAGCAGAGCCGTTTGTTGATGGCTCTTACTGATTGCCCCAACCTAATGGGCCCATTTGTTGCTATGGTAACTCTAGCATCATTTGGGATTATTCAAACTTGATTTTTCCAAAGACGCTTATTTTGATAATCCAAAATTTGAGGATCCAACCACACCGAGAACAATTTTTCAGTGTTTCTACCTGCCCACCTTGATATTTGTGATCCTTAAAGTGGGGTATTTTTGTCTAATTTTAAAAGCTTTTAAAAGCAGTTTGTTTTTCAGTAGAAGTTTTGTTTGCTTGCTTGTTTCATTTGAATTTATGGGAATCTTGGTACTGTCTCATAGTAACAGCTTCTTATTTTTTTCATGCGCTAATCACAACAATTTAGTGAATTATGGCAAAGATTATTGTGTCATTTTATATATGAGGAAGCTGAGCCTGGAGAGCTGGAGTGACTTTCCCGGGCTGGTGGATGGTAGTGGCTGAGCAAATACTAGAACCCAGGTCTCTTGATTCCCAGATTAGTGCTCTTTCCAGTAGAGGTCCAACTCAAGGCTTATCATTTTCCCCCCCTCAATTTGTCATTTGGATGTCTCAAGATGACATTAATCAACCAATAAAGATTAAAATGAGAGAAAATCAATGGGAACCAGTAGTGAATTGAAACATTATTAAATTTACAACCTTCAAAGCCCAGAGAGTTGTTTACATTGTTTAAAATGAAAGATATTAGAAATGAACTATCTTTAGATGGGTTTATGATTAACCATGATTGTCGTTTCCTTTGTGATCTGTAGAACCACAGGTCATCTCTACAGGAAATTTGCTTTTACAGTAAAGCTGCCTTTTCATTATTATTGTGTTCCTCAGTAGTTAACATTTTGTGGTTTGCTGAAGGAAAAATTGCATTTGGACCATAAAATTAAACCTAACTTGACATTGAGTTTCATTCCAGGAAAACAGATATTTTAAAATCACATGTATTGTCTTAAAATTTAGTTGCAGTGAAATATTAACGTGTAGTCTTTGTCATCACGGGTACTTTTTATTACTTGGTTGTTCCTATAAGTTAAACTGTAACAATACTGCTAGTTAAGGTCACTGACTGAATTAACGTGTGTAGAAATAATCCATTGCCCCAAATCCTCTCTTTGCTTTCCCCCACCCAGCTGTAAGTTGTTCTGTACTGCTGTTCCCCCCTAAAGCAGTAACTGAACAGGAAAAGACAAACAAAACTAAAGCTTTTGGACAGCAACTAAGCTGTGCTGTGTTCCTTTCCCCATGACTCAGTATTCCTGCATTTCCTCTTCTCTCCTTAGGCTGATCCAACCCTCCTCTTCTCTCTTTTGTTATTTAGAGCTCAGCAGATCCTACTTTAAACAGTCTCTTTCTCATATATACTCATACATTTCTTTCTCCCTCTTACTTTTAATTGCCCCTTTGTTTTTTAGGTTTCGTGACCTCGCGACATTTATTGCTCCTTGTTTGTTTACTTTCCATCCTCCTATTTATGAATCCAGAACCAAGTGACCTTAATGGTGGCTGCGAGGTCTGCAAGGCCTGGTGGTAAATGTGTGGGAACGCCGTCTGCAGTGACGGGCTGTCAGCTCAAGGGACTGAACAGGCTATAGTGGGAAATGAAGTACTGCCACAGGGAAAGGCCTGGGGCCTTGGCCTCCGAGGCTCCTGAATTTGCACAGACAGTCCCTTCTGCATCAAGGCCAGCACTTCTGTCTCTTTCTTCCTTCTCTAATAAGCCTGCTTTTCCCAGGTACCATTTAAGATATTTTAGAAAACCAATTTCTTACCCAATTTTCTTGTTTTTCCTCTAGGTTTAATGGGCAACTTAGTTCTCTACCATTTTTACCGCAGAGATGCAGCAGTTTGGATCAGTTTGGATGCTCTAAGGTGGTGGTTCTCAAACTGAAACATGCATCAGAATCCCCTGGAGGACTTGTTAAAACAGAATGCTGGGCATTTCCAATTTAGTAGGTCTGGGGTTGAAGTTCTAACAGGTTCGCAAGTGATGTTGATGCTGATGGTCTGGGGCCACAGTTTGAAAACTGCTGCCCCGGGATTATGTGGCCTTTATGGTGTGGACATGGGGCAGTGCTTTGCAATATGCTCTTTGGCCTGAGTGCTTGCATGCACTGTCCCCTGGCCTATGAGCTGGGTTCTGCCACTTTTTCTTCCACGGCTGGGACCACTTGATCTGGAGCCTCATACTTTGCTTAAGGACAGAAAGTGCATTTTAGGGACGCCTGGGTGGCTCATTTGGTTAAGCGGCTGCCTTCTGCTCAGGTCATGATCCCAGAGTCCTGGGATCCAGTCCCACATCGGGCTCCTTGCTCAGCAGGGAGCCTGCTTCTCCCTCTGCCTCTGCCTGCTTCTCTGTCTGCCTGTGCTCTCTCTCTCTAACTAATAAATAAATAAAATCTTAAAAAAAAAAAAAAAAAAAGAAAGTGCATTTTATCACCGTTTCTCCAGCCCTGAAAAGGATAGCTAGGCTATATTAAAAGGTACTTAGTGAATGTTGGGTATGTGTTTCCAGGTGAGGGTGGGTATTGTTGCAAGGCAACAAGCCTGGGATACTGAGTATCATTATAGTATTGTTTCCATAAGGAAAAGGCTCTGGGTAAGGAATGGGTTATGTTGCTCTGTGTGGCATTATTTGTTTCCAAAGTAGGCATATCTATTTGCCCCCATGTTCCTTCTGATAGTTTTTTTTTTTCCTTCCGTGCAAGTCAGCAATTCATTGTAGGTATTACTATTATAATGGAACCAAAGACAGGAGAAACTTGTTTTCTGTGTAAATTTTATTTGGCAATTTTAATGACTAGTCTTTATAATGATCTAGTTGTCTTAAAAAAAAAAAAAGGAAGAAGACAGGTTTAAATACCTAAGCAAGTGACAAATGGTAGCTGTTCAGGGGAGTGCCTGTGATGTTATCTGGTAAATTGCAAATGTGGAAGAAGCAGGTACAGTGCTGAATCCTAAGACTAAATAGGCTCAGTTAATACTGTATTAGCTCTTCCTTCTGACCATTGTACCCACTGTGTAATCGAGACTGCAACCGAGCATCTGATCAGTGGTGTGTATGATTGAAAAGTTCTCCTGCTGCCCACTGATTACAGCTAACCGGTTGGCTTGCATCTAGTATCTCAGATCTTTAGTGCTGTAAGGGCTCTTAGGCATCATCCTAGTCCAACCTGTTCCATTTCCAAACGGTGAAATGAAGCCTTGGTAAGCAAAAGACTTGCCCTACAGCATGAGTCTAATAGGTGGCAGGCTTTGGACTTGAGCCTTGTTCTCCATGCCTAGGCCGAGCCCTCCTCTCTTTGCATTATGCTGCCTTTCCCCTTGCTGGGCTTACAGTCTTACTCAGAGATCATGGCCCATGTGTAGACCTTTGGGTTCCCTCTCGTTTCCTAAGGACAGCATAGTTGGGGAGGAGAGTCGTGTCTGCTTCTGTCTGAATGCTTCAAAGGCCATCTTCTGGCACGAGGATGGGCTGGGTCCCTACCATTTTCTTCTCTATTTGCAGCCATTTGATCTCCACCTGCAGGCTCCTTCTAGGGCCCAGAACTGTACTTCGGTCACAGAGATTGAAGAAGCTCGTGTTCAGAGCCTCGAAGTCAGTAAGATGTCATCTGGGTTGCTACCCCTGTATCGACCTGCCCCAGTTCCTGTCCTATTACCGTGAGCCTGATTCTGCCTTGATAACCGATAAATTCCTATAGCAAGGCTGGGGCCTTGCTTTGTTATCCATTATTTCTTCACTAGAGAGAAGTCTCTGGGGGTAATGGAGTAATATTTGTTGAGCATCAGGTGAGACCCCCTGGAGGAGGAGACATTTACGCTGAAACCTGTCTCAAAGCATGAAAAGGCCTTATATCTTGGACCGGAAGGAAGGCTAGTGTGGCAGGAACATAGTGCGCAGTTGTGGGCTGATGTTCTGCTACTAGAAATCCTCCTTGTGCTGCCCACCTGCCTCGCACATTCCCTGTCATGGAATGGGTGAATGTTTGCTGACTGAATGCATGAAGGGAGGAAACAGTAAATGACTGGCAATGCTGAGAGCGCATTTTGTTTCTTATATAATAACATAATAAGTTACCTTAGCATGATTCATGGTGCCAAACAGCGTTTTCCTCCAGCATCTCTTATCTTTCTGTTGTTTTGGGTTTCCTTGCTCTATTTTGAATGTCCTCACACGTGTCCTGCCTTTCCTTCACAGCCATGGGGTGTCTTCCTGCCTCAAAGAGAGCAAAAGCTGAGCTGCCCTATTATCCTCTTAGTGGCTGCCTTGAGCATGAAGTTTGAAATAGCGTCAGTGATTTGATTTTTTCCTTTGGGGATCTGGCAATTGA
Organism: Taxidea taxus jeffersonii; assembly: GCA_003697995.1. Lineage (NCBI taxonomy): Eukaryota > Metazoa > Chordata > Mammalia > Carnivora > Mustelidae > Taxidea > Taxidea taxus. Next base: position 24,630 of record ML104142.1, read on the forward strand.
AAATAAATGTAGAAAGAGCCCCAAAGGAGGTTTTTCTTGGGGGCATGAGAGATGACAGGACCAGATATTGGTGCTCTTTGACAATGCAGAGTTATGTAAGGAGTTGAAAAATAGAGGCTATTCCACCAAAGTCAGCTTGCCTTACTTTAATGCTTTTATATTCACAAAAGTGGGTGGCCCGGAGTGGTTCTGTAACTCCACTATTTGCAAGTTCCTAATGCCTGACATAGAGAAGTAGCATTCTATAGATTGGGGTTTAACAAATGTTAATTTATTTTTTATTTTTATTTTTTAAAGATTTTATTTATTTATTTGACAGGCAGAGATCACAGGTAGGTAGAGAGGCAGGCAGAGAGAGGAGGAAGCAGGCTCCCCACTGAGCAGAGAGCCCGATGTGGGGCTCGATCCCAGGACCCTGAGATCATGACCTGAGCCGAAGGCAGAGGCTTTAACCCACTGAGCCACCCAGGCGCCCCAACAAATGTTAATTTAAACAATGACCCATGTGCGGAGTACTTTCACATTGTATTTAATAGCTAAAATATAAAGAGTATCCCATTTCTAAAGAATCCATTTCTGACCTAACAGTTCTGGTAAGAGGAGCACAGAACATTGCAGAACCTGAAGGAGGGTGAGAACAGTGTACTTGTTAGTAGACATGAGTCCAGAAAAAATTCCTGGCCAATTCGAATCCCCATTTTTTCCAGAGTTAACTCTCCCAGACCTCTGAGGCCTTCTCTTTCTCTTCTAGCTTCTGGACTGAGGAGGAGGCCAGGTTCACAATGAGTTTGAACACCAGTCTTGAGAGACACTGATAAGACTGAGTAAATAATCTTTGGTCCTTGTTCGGTTTTCATTGATTGATTGATTGATTGATTCACTCACTCATGAAACCTTTGTTGAATGATTTCTATGTGTAGGCTGCCATGGGTATAGAGACACGTTTTACAGGACTGTCCTCAAACTCTCACAGTGCATGGGAGAGACAGATAAGGGCATGTGATAGGAGGTGAGGCGGGGAGTGTTGGAGGGGACCCCTAGTGTGACAGTGTGGTCAGAGAAGGCGTCCTAGAGGAGGTATATCTTAGAGGTCCACCAGGGGTGAGCTGTCAGTGATGACTCCCTAAGTTGAGCCACCATACCCACCCTGAGTAAGAATTGGGGCAGGCCATCATCCATTCAGTACCCCAAGTAATCCTGCCTGTGTCCCCACCACAGTAAGCATAAGGCTGTTTGCAAAGGATAATCAGGAAGCCTGGTGCTTTTTCCTCTGGGTTCTGTATAAGGTTTAGAGGTCTTAAAGATTGGCTTTTTCAGGCTGAATATAGCCATAGCCAGTGGCTTATGGAGAATTTTATAGTCACATCTCTCCTTGAGATTTCTGCCAGAGTTGTTTGGGAAGACCAGGTGGTCAGAAATCCTCGCAGATGCAAGATGTAGTTATGCTGTGAGCCTGCCATTGTAAGGGGGAAGAGGGCTTTGGGCAGGTGCAGTGAGAAGCTTCAGAGCCGGGCTCAGGGTCACATGTTATTTTTTCACAGTGTGCTTAAGATGTAAAATGGACACTGACATGGAGAGTGCCTCAGGAAAGGGGCCCCTTTCTGAACTGCTGGTGACCTGCATGGTCATTAGGTCCAAGTCTGGCCTCCACTCCCGTCCTGTCCGTCTCCTTCCTTCTTCCCTCCCTTCCTTCCTTCCTTCCCTCCCCCTGCCCTCTCCATTGCTAGGAAGACAGGCAATGGAGATAGAGCACTTGCATACTGGGTGATGTGGCCATGCAAACAGATAAATAATTCTGCAGTGTGCAGCAGAGTCCCATCCCAGAGGAGCAAGTAAGTGGTGCCTCTCATCCGGCAGGGAGCTGGGCCAGGCAGGGAGGCTGCCTCCCAGGGCCACACAGCACATTAGCATAGCCTCAGGACTAGAACAGAGGGCTTAGGAAGTTTTCTCTGCTTGTTTTCAAAGCCTCACCTGCTGAATGAGACTTTCTCAGCTGGATGTTCACCAGGCCAGAAGCTGGTCTTCTCCCTGGACGGTGGAAGCAAGGGCCAGGTTTGTTTAGTCTTTGCTAAACTCCCAGTCTGTGCTTCTCCCCTTCTCTTTCTGCCCCAGGGGACTGACTGTGCGGGTCTGTGACACCCAGGTTGTGGCCCTCTCCCCACTCTGGCCTGCTACTTTGGCCCCGGGCAATGTTCCTGTGAGTGTGGTCTTGTCCATGGGATTCCAGCCGAGACCGAAGTTCTGGTAGGTGAGGACCAGGCAGGAGACAGTGGGGCAGGGAGAAGTACTGTGGTTTCAGAGGTGACCTCTTTGCTGATTTTAGAGCTCTGTTCAGTGCAGGCTGGCAGGATGCCAGCACAGAAGGAGTTCTGGAGTCACTACTGCTTGGGTCCTGGTTAGACTTCCGTGCATAATTAGTATTTTTAAAGTCATTTTATCTAAAGACTTCAAATTTAGAGACTCTAAGTACTTGAGAGATCTTTTATGGATCACAGCTGAGTCTAAAAGGATCCTGCAGCATCTCCCCCCAGCCTGTACCACTGGCCAGCTGCTTCTAATCACTACAGCGAAGTCCTGTGACTGGCTCATTCTTCCAGCTTCTTGCAGAAGAAGTCGTGCTCCAGGTTGGCCTGGTCTTTCTGAGGAGCTGCAGAACGATGCGTGCCAGACTTTGGCATGCATGCAACATCCCTCAGGGATCTTGTTAAAATGCGGATTCTGATTCCTTAGGTCCGCTCAGTAGGTCTCTGTGCATCCCAGGTGATGCCAACCCTGTCCTCTTGGAACCACATTTTCAGTAGCAAGAAAATTGTGGCATGTCAGGCATAGATGGGTCCGAAGAAATGGGTCGCCAGATGAAAGCCTGGGACTGCGTGAAGGAGAGTATTAGAGACCCAGGCAAGGAGAGGGATTCACCTGAGGTCACACAGCAGGTTGGTAGAAGAGACCAGGGCTAAAGCTTAGTCCCCCATTTTCTCCCTTTGTGTCAGGTATGCCTTCCCTCTGCTGATCTGGAAAAAAGTAGCAATAAAGAAGTAAAGAAGTAGAAATCAGGTTTCCTATTTGCATTCTCAGGTTTAGAGCAACCTCACAGTGCTGAACCCTGGTGAGCTGTAGTCTAGGCCTAACCAGGGCCATTCTTTCTTGGGTTTTAGTGAGACATTTTCTGTGTCCACCTCCGGGTCTTAAACAGAGCTTCCCTTGTACCACTCTTAGTGTTCAGCATGCTTGTTGGACTGAGCTGAGTCCCTTCCATGCTGGTGCCAGAAGGTGCCAGATGGCCCCAAATGAATCTTAGACTGAACTAACTCTCAGACTCCAGGAGCGAAAGATGGGACTAGGATGCTGAGCCAGGCAGCAGACTGCAGAACTGGCTTAGCCCTTCTGCTCTTAGCATACGCTCATTGGCGAAGGGGACATACTGGGAATGGGGTGGGTGGGTTTGACCCAGAGATCCTGCCGAGAACAGCACAGCAGCCAGAGGACATGGCAAGAAGCAACAGTACTTTTGTCCATTAAGGAGGTCCTGTGTGTGGGGTGGGCATGGGTGGGCATGGGAGCAGAGGGTTTGCGGTCATCTAGGCAAGTGGGCAAACTTTTCATTCTACAAATACTTATTGTGTGCCCACCACATGTCAGAGGCTGAGCTGCGTACTGGGAGATATGGAGATGCATTTCTAGGAGCTCTGGTCTCTGGAGGCTCCTGGATAGATTCTGCATCAAGACAGTCTCTTGGAGTAATGGTAAGAGTAAGCAGAGTAAACAGCACCCTGGTCTTGATGGGATGGGTCACTAGATGCGGATTCAGACAGAGAAGACAGGGTCGTAGTTACTGGACCTCTGGCACAAAGCAGGGCCTGGTTCCCAGAATAAGGCATGATGCTTAGTGATGAAAATCAAGGAACAAGGTCGGAACAGAAAGGACAGCACACTGAATTTGCTTCTGAGTTGCTAACCTCAGAGACTTTAAACCTTTCCGAACTAAGGACAGTACTGACTGGTCAGGGCTGGTCTGGGGCTGAGCCTGTAGGTAAAGGTCAGCTGGCGAGGACATGGCATGGGGCACTCTGATACCAGAAGGACATAGCCACACAGGCTTGCCATCTGTTCACCTGCCTTGGCCCTCGTTGCAAGAATATCTTATTCTGTGGTTATGGAGAATAAGGTTCTGGAAGCTTCCCAGGATCAGGGCCCGTGGAGCAGCAGAGGTGGCAAGAGGCCCCGCTTCCCACCCACATGTGTACTAACATGCCCCAGGGCTCTCGGGGCTGAGACGTTATTAAGTGTCTGCTGATGGAGGTGAGTGACTAATGAACGCTTCAGTGGGGAAAACACTGGGTGAACGGGTGCCTGGCTTGAGCCCCTAGCCCAGGCTGCATTTAAAAGTGATATCCAGTGGCTGAGCTGAAGTGGTGCGGTGTCCTTCCTGATGGGAACAAAGGCGAACAAAGGCCTGGCCCCCGGTAGGCCCTCGGTCAATATTTGTTGACCGAGTTGGTGTTCACAAAGTGCTTCATAGTTTGCAAGGCACTTCCAAATACATCCTTCCCCCACACTCTGTGAGACAGGCAGAGCGTTATATCGGATACCGAGGAAGCCGAGGCTCAGGGTGATCACACCGCTGGGCAGTGGCAGAGCTGACACTAGACCTCCAGTCTTCTGAGTCTCTTTCGAGGGTTCTCTCCTAGAAGACACTGTCTGAAAGCACACACAGGTCTGCCAGGGATCTTGCTGTGGTACATTTGATTTTTGGTACGTATTAAACAGATACCGTTTTTTAATGCGAAACATTTTTTTTAAAAAGGAAATGTGCCTCTCTGTGTGCATCTTTACCAAATTGAGCCCTTGGGTGTCTTTATTTTTAATAAGGAAGAAACGCTTGGGTCTGGAACAGCTGAACCAAGCACCATTGCTGCCTACTCATTAGCTCTGTCTAATTAGATTGAAACCAAGGAAGGAAGCAGCAAAGGCAACCATTTTGTGTTTAGCAGGAATGGTCCTGTATGGCCTTGAACCCTCCCTCCCTTTCTCCCCTTTCCAGGAGACCATTAGAATGCAGCTCCTTTCACAGAAATGTAGTAGATTTCTATTGCAGAGAAAGACAGACAGAGTGGGGGGAAGCAGGAGGATGGGGAGAGAGATATGGGGGGTTGGGGAGGAGAGAGGGGGAAAAGTTGTGAGAAACTAGAGGAAGAGGGGGGAGAGGGAGGGGGCAGGCAGAGAGAGTGTCTGTGTGTGTGTGTGTGTGTGTGTGTGTGTGTGTGACAGACATACAGACACACTGATTTCTGGGACCCTAGAGACTTGATGAGTCATTGTATCTTTTTGTCAGCACCCAGGCATGTAGGGCAGAGACTATTGTTTTTTCTTTAAGAACAAACTAGAATGTAAGCCATTTCTCTGAAGTACTTGAAGGACCTTGGGTTCCTGTAAATAGCTTAAAAAAAAAAAAAAAAGTACACCTGAAACGTTTTGTTACTAAAACTCGGGCCCCAAGTTTGCCTGCGAGTGGGAAAATGCTGGCCCCCATCCCAGGCCTTTTGTAGATGGTTTTGCCAGTGGTGACTGTGACCTCTGGGCCTGCTCAGCCCAGTCATAGCTTTCGGCTGGAATTTTCCATATTCGTGCTCTTCAGTTGTTGAACAAATTGTGAGGCAGGCAATATGGAGAGAAGGGGATTTAGCTAACTCAGAGAGCCACACTTTATATGAAGGAGACTTGGGGAGCACTAGGGGCCAGGTGCAGTTTTTCTGAGAATCCGTTTCTACCCAACTCCTTGAGCTGGCTTGCTTCACTTCCCCCCTCTCACCACCCCATTCCCTCCCACACCCCAGCCCACATCAGCTCCCCTCTTTACCCTGCTCCCCACAGCCTTGCTCCCTTTGCCCACCTTCTACATAGCCACCAGAGTACATGTGCCTTTCCCTCCCTGCTCAGAACCCTGCTGTTGATCTCTGCTGTGTCGCGGGAAAAGCCCATCTCCGCAGAGCATGCTGGGAGCTGTTGGCCCTTCCTGATCTCTTCAGCCTGTGTTACCGCTGCTCCCGTGGACAGACCCTGCTTGCACCCAGACTTGCAGTTCCTGAACACACCAGCCTCTGTCCTGCCTGTGTGCTGTTGCAAATGCTGTGCCTTTGACTGGAGTTTAGGTCTTCAGATTTTAAGTCCGATGTTATCTACCTCCTCTGTGAAATTCTCTGTATATACCCAGGCGAAAGTAGGTATGCTCTCTCTCTTCTGCTCTTTGAGTAATACAAATATATTCCTGCTGTATTGTCACATAATTCTGTAGCAGTTTGTGAGAATGTGTAGCCGTCTGTCTTACCTCTAGTTCATCAAGCATTTGCTCACAGGACGCTCTGGACTACCCCTACCGCCTAACTGTGGTTCTGCACTAAATCAGGCCTTGGCTAAGTAAAGCTTTATGTACATTGCTCATTTTGTCCTCCTTGGGTATAGAGGTTATCATTCTCTCTACTCTGTAGACTAGAAATTGAGGCTGAGAGAGCTTATGTGACTTGGCAAGACCACAGAGTTAGGAATTGGTAGATCTGGGACTTGTGAACGACACTTTGCTAAGAGCTGTAGACATAATGTTCACTATGACATAATTTCTACCCTCAAGGATTGTGGTCTGGAAGGTGGGACAGGTAAGTCAGAGTGATCCAGTGCTGAGGAGGTTCAGGGTGCTTTGTTGGGGGGAGGGTTGCTGGGGCAGTGTGTTTACCCACTCTGGCATCCCCAGCATCTAGCACGGTATTGGATTATCTTCTCCTGGGACCAGGACTCAGTGTCTCTGTCACCCTTTGTTCCACTCCCCATGCTTTTGTCTGTTCTGCCACAGCACCTTCCTTGATATGGAGTCTGGAGTCTGTACTACCTGCACCCTGGGCCACCCCATCCACACAAGCTGCCCTGGTGTGTGAGGGATGTGTGGGAGAGCGTGAAGGTTTCTGGAACCAGGAGTCTCTGGAGATTGCCTGCGCTCAGCTCATTTGTCATTGCCTAGGCTTCCTGGAGCGTTTCCATCCTAGGAAATTTTTTTTTGGCCTCAAGACAGAACTTCTAAGAACAAGTCCCAGGATTGGGCCCTCTGGCACCGTGTCCCTCTCACCCCACCAGCACTGGCCGGCCTCTGCTGTTTGCTAGAGTCTGTGGCACTCACAGAGTGGAGGGCACTGGGACATGGCCCCTGCTTTCCAGGAGCTCAGGATCCAGTCGCTGGAACCAGGTGAGGGGCAGAGGGCTGGCTAGCCTTGTGGGGGATCCTGGGCCTACAGCAGCACTGGACCAGTAGACAGGAAGGAGCTGTGAGAGGAGAGGAGGGCCACGTGGGCAGGGCAACAGACCAGCTTCACAGGTGAGTCAGCTAGGGAGGAGCACAGACAGAGCTGTGACCCCATGAGGTAGACTGTCTGAAGTCCAAGTAAGGAAAAGTGTGAAAGGACTGGGGTCCTTACCTGAGTCTCTTCCCATTCAGGTAACTCCCAAACAGAAGTTAGTGACCAACCAGGCCGAGGCCGCAAAGGATACCATTTTGATCTGAAATCAAAGGAGGTGATCGCAGTGCCCAGCTAGGAAAACATTCTAATGTTTCAGAGGCACAAAGCAAAGGACTAAAGGGACTGGGAAGCAAAAAATAAGAAGCCCTTCCTGTGTGCATTGTGCTCGGTTACTAAATCATGTGTATGTTATTTAATTTTCCCAACCACGCCATGGACCGGCCTTGACACACAAGGAAGCAGGGACTGAGAACCACGCAGCTGGCCAACAAGAGAGGGGGTCTTTGAGGGCAGGGGAGGCCCCAGAGCTTTACCTCAGTGTGCTGCCTCTTCCCAAGGGACTGACAGATACACCCCAGGAGACAGTTGGCTCAAATCTTAAGTGCCACACGGGAAGCCCCCAACTGGACAGTGTGAAAATGTCAACCAAGGAGCAAAAAGTTGTTAATGAGCTCTTTGCCAGCCTGGGCTGTTCTACCTTGAAAACACCCATGCTTTCCACAGCGTCAGGCTCTTGATACGTCCTCTTCCCAGGACCCAGGACCACTGCTCCCCAAGTGTTCTGCAAGAGGTCTGGGTAACCATATGAGCCTGCGACCTCTGAGAGGGCCCTCTGTGTGGCCCTGTCTGTTGGTGCCTTGATGAATGACCCCAACAATGCAGGCTGACCTGCCAGAGTCCTCTCTGTGAGTGTGTGTGAGCCATCTTACTGCCATAGCTCATTTGGGCTCGTTTAATAATTGAAGGCCAGCACTAAACGTTTCACGGCTTGTCCTTCGTGGCCAGGAGTGGTTTTCTGTGTGTAAGTGAGATGCCCTGTCTCCCAAGGACGCGCTGTTTCCTGAAGTGCAGCTGATGCAGCATGTTCACACGCTGCCATTGGAGAACTTGGGTTTCATCAGATTCTCTTTTCAAGGGGGATCTCTCTTGTTTCATCTTTGCGAGCAAGTGTGGGAGGCTGGGTGGCTGAGGCCCACCCTCACTTTCCTGGGAATTTGGACTCCAGAGGGTGGGCTGCAGGAGACTTGCTCAGGCACTTCCCATTGTGCTGAGGACTCGGTGCATTTTGTCACTTTAACATGAGAGAGGGGCCATTGCAGGTCTAAACACCAGCAGCGTTCGCCTTGTGCTGGTCATTCTAGGCTGGTTCTGAATGTGGTTTCTCCAAGTCATGTGCTCTTTCCTTGCTTTTAGGCCTCCCTGCCCTCCCTTCCTTTCCCTGCACTCTGCTGACCTCTGTTTCCCTTTCTGGCTCAGTTCTGGCCTTGCTCTCCCCGGGAAAGGGCTCTTTCTCTGTACACCCCTCAGCCCTGTGTGTCTCTCCCTCTTTCCATGAGAGTTACCTGCATGGCTGCCTTTCGCCAGGGGACCCAGAGCTCTTTGGGGATGATGGAGTTGTGACTAAAGGAACAAATTGAGGTAGTTTGTGAATTCTGCTCCTGAAAAAATTGCAATAATAATCAAGACAACTGACATTAATTGAGGACCCATTGTGACCTAGGCACTGGGCTAGATGTGCTATCTCATTCAGTTTTCACAGTGGCCTTGGATCGTGGACATTAGAGGTTATAGAAAGAAGTCAAGATTCCTGTAGTCTTTCCTTGTTATCCTTGGTTTTGGACTGACTCATCATAAATGACCTGCTTTATAATTAAGTAATGAGGACTTTTGAAACTTAAAAAAATGCTTTCTTTTAATTTTTCAGTTTCACAGTTTAGCATCAAGTACAATAATATATCAGATGACTGTCAAAATGCAGAACCAACTCTTTTGCTGGAAATAATTACACTCTGCCAACCCTGTTTTATTTTGAGCAGCTCCAGTGGCTAACGGGCCACGCTTCGCTGTAAACTGAGCCTGTGATATACTTATGCGGTGGGGGCGGGGGGGGGTAGATCCGGGGTCCATGATACCGAGTACAGACCCACTGGTTGGGTGGTATGCAGGGAAATTGGTCATGTCCCTTTGTTCAGTTCATTCCCTTGAAGAGAAGTCTGTGATTTGACAGTTTAGACAGCTGGAAAAATTAGGAGCTGCTTTGCTGGAGAAGCTGGCCTGATTCTTCAGACTTGCACTTGGGAAATGAAGCCATTGGATCACTTGGTGGTTCTCTGGTCAGAGTGCCTGTGTTTTAGGGTGCAGGCAGTTTAGACCCATACTTGTGGACCTGCCCTCAGCCAGGCCGGGTCTCCTGTCTTGCAGGTTTGGTTGCCCTTGGCTCGAATCTCACGTTTCTCACTGCTTACTCATTATGTCCTCCCAGATGGGTCACTGTCCCCTCAGAGTTGGCCTGTCTAAAGCAAGACTCAGCCTGGCAGAGAGGTAGTTAGAGGTGGGCAGATCTGTGTTTGAATTCAGGCTCCCACTACTGATTGACAACTGTGTTATTTAGGGAAAGTGATGTTGCCTTTCTGAGCCTCCATTTCCTTATCTGTAAAATGGTGATAATACATTGAACAATTATTTGTTGAATGCCTGTCATGTGCTAGCCACTGTACAGGGCATTTGCAAAATAGAAATCCTTGTCCTTGTGGAATTTACATTCTAGTGAGAGGAGACCAACGTTCAACCGTAGACATAATAAGAAAATTACATGTTAGAAAGTAGTAAGTATAATAAAAGAGAAGAAAAAGGAGCAGGACATGGGACTTGAGGAACTCTGGAGGCGAGCTGGGATGCTTGGGTTACAGTTTTTAATGGGCCTCATTGAAGTGGTCATGTTGGAGCAAAGATGTGGAGTTGGCGAGGGACTTGGCTCTGTAGGTAACCGACAGAGTGTCCCTGCACAGAGGCTCGAGAGGAGGAGCAGGCCTGGCATGCTCGAGAACCCGCAAGGAAGCTGGCATGGCTCAAGCAGGGGGAGTGGGCAGCATGGGCAAGGGTAAGAGGAGCTGAGGTCAGGATTCTGTGAAGTGATTTCTGTAATCACCTTGCTCTTCCATCCAACGGCCCGATTTTTTTTTTTTTTTTTTTAAGATTTTAATTTATTTGACAGAGAGAGATCACAAGTAGGCAGAGAAAGACCGAGAAGCAGGCTCCTGCCGAGCAGAGGGCCCGATGCGGGACTTGATCCCAGGTCCCTGGGATCATGACCTGAGCCGAAGGCAGAGGCTTTAACCCACTGAGCCACCCAGGTGCCCCAACGGCCCGATTTTCTAATGGCGCTGTTCTCTCCTAGCCACTCGGGCTGCTGACTTCAGGGAGACCCCGATGGCTCCCTTCTTTCTGTCCTATTGCCAGTCACTTGCTAGGCCCTGTAGTTGGTTGTCTCTCTTCTGTCTCTTGTTCCTTTTGACCTTACCCCCTTGGCTTCTCACCTGTCCAGCCACAGTAGCCTCCTAACTGGTAGACCTGCCCTCTCCAGTCCCTCCATCGCCACCCCTCCATTCCTCCTCCCTTTCCATGCCTGGATGCATGGAGGAGCCACCCTCTCCCACTCATTGGTGTTCTCGTGTTCATTCCTTTGTTCATCCACCAGCATCTTTTGAGCATCTACTGATGTTCAAACTCATTTGAATTGAGTCTAATGGAGGAAGCAGACTCAAAAATAATTACAATACCAATTCAGAAATGTTTGTTTTTACCCTGGCTTGTTTCAAAAAAGATTTGGAGTTCAGTAGACTTATTATATAATATGATGAGTAATGTGAAGGAGCAGCTCTCTGTATGTACAAAGCCAAGTTCCAGTCTCTCAATCTACTGTTTAAGTCCCCCTGCTTAGGCGCAGACCTGCCTTTCTGGTTTCATCTCCCCCATCGGAGTTAAGCAAAAGTGCTTCAACCAAGGAGACATCTTGCCGTTCTGCAATATGACCTTCTGTTTCACACCTCCAGGTCTTGGTTCAGACTCTTCCGTTTGCTGGGAGTGGCAATTTGGGCTGATCTGTGTTCTTACTGTCCTTCCACGCTCAGCTTTAGGTGGCGCCTTCTGGGGAAGTCTGCCCTGGTGCTACGTGATCTCTTCCTTCTCTCAGCTTCCATACCATTCTCTTTTGCCACTCACCACATTCCACCATGGGGGTTAGGTAGTGGTGTGTGTGTTTCTGGTTTTTTTCCCTTACTGGACCATGAATTCCTTGAGGCATAAATCCTTTAGTGAGGGAACAAATGGGTGTTTCCTGAGCCATAACATGTGGGGACGGATTTGCATTGGAGGTGTGTTCTTCTCTTATGGAGATATGAATGAACTGCTCCTAAGTTTCTGGAGCCCAGAGGTAATGACCCTGCAGGGAGCTGCTACCATCTGGTGCTATAACCCAGAATGCATTTTCTCGTCGAAGTCATGATGTAAATAGTTTCTGCAAGTATTTCCATCCGGAGTTCCAAATGGCGGACTCGGAAGCACCCACTTTTGGAGGCTTGCTCCTTCATAAGCTGGAGACTGCTTCCTTTTCCAAGTTGCTCCCTTCGTACCAGCAGGCAGATGGTGTCTGCGTAGCCATACTGTCAGCCGCCATCCCAGGCACCATGGGGCAGAGAAAGACATGGACACTTAGGTCACACAGAGATGACCAGCTCTACTATTACTTAGTCATGTGACCATTATCAAATTACTGATTTGAACCTCAATTTTCTAATTTGCAAAACAAGAATAAAAATACCTCACACTAGGCGTAGTGAGGATGAATGAGGTAACCTGGGTTAAAAGGTAGTACCTAGAAAGTCCTTAGAATGAATGCCATTTAACAACAATCAGAATGCCACAGTAGCTCCCTTTTTTTGTTGTGCATCTGTGACATTCCTGCCACGTGGCCTAGGACTGTGCTGCTTAGATGGTCTTGTGCATGTGAGTCACCCAGGGACTTCATTAACATGTGAAATCTGATACAGTAGGTCTAGGATGGGGACCTGAAATTCTGCATTAGATTTTATGTATTTGAGAGAGAGAGAGAGAGTGTACAAGTTGGGGTTGGGAGGACAGAGGGAGAAGCAGGCTCCCCGCTGAGCAGGGAGCCTGATGCAGGGCTCAATCCCAGGACCCTAAGATCATGACCTGAGCCAAAAATAGACCCCCAACCAACTGAGACACCCAGGTGCCCCATATTCTGCATTGCTGATATGCCATGTTGCTGAGCATACTTGGAATAGGACGATGTTTGGTCAATGGTTTTCAAACTATAGCCTGCCTCTAAATCATCTGGAAATCTTATTAAAGCAGATTTCTGGGCCCCACCTCCGATGATGTACTAATTCAGTAGGTCTGGGGTAGGGCCTGAGAATTTTCATTTCTAATAATTTCCCAGGTTGTGCTGATGATGCTGGTTCAGGGCCCACACTGTTAGAACTATTGTGCTAGGGAGATAACAGGGATGAAATTAATGAGAAACAAAGAGGTAAAGGATGGTAGTTCTCCCACTGTAGGATACTTGTGCTCTCTGCTCTTTTTACTGTGGATATCCATGTAGTAACTATTATCGGACCAGGTTCTGGAATGTCTTATGAATAATTAAGTAACAGCAACAACCAACGCTTACTGAGCACTTACTATGTGCCAGGCACTATGCCACGAGCTTTATATAGCTCCACTTAATTCTGATAATAACCCTATGCAGTGGATACCGTGGCTTTTCCAGCTTGATGCTTCCCATGCTAACCAATTCATAAGAATGACCTGGCACTCTTGCTAAAAACACAGATTTCTAGCTCTGCTCTGGTGATTCCAACTTGGTGAGGTCCAGTGCCCCATAGGAGATTTTTTTTTTTTTAAGATTTTATTTATTTATTTGACAACGGAGATCACAAGTGGGCAGAGAGGCAGGCAGAGAGAGAGGGGGAAGCGGGCTACCCGCTGAACAGAGAGCCTGATGAGGGGCTCAATCCCAGGACCCTGAGATCATGACCTGAGCTAAAGGCAGAGGCTTAACCCACTGAGCCACCCAGGCGCCCCCCCGCCTCCTCCCCGAGTAGGAGATTCTTATGATTGGGTGTAGCTGGGCCTCTTTGCTGTAGTTGATCAGCTCTCTGCTTCTTCACCTGTGCATGGTAGAAAATTGCCAGTTTGGAAGAAGTACCATGTCAATGTTAACACAATATATTTGACATTGAAAGTTGTACTAAGTCACATTTTTCTTTGAGAATTCAGAAAATGCTTTGTAATCTCCAGCTGCTTTAGGGTCCTCATTTTGACAAGCCTGGGACTGTAGAGGTGCAGTAAGGCTGGGTGATAGGGCATTTTATTTACTCGAAGGCCAAGGAAGCCCATGCCAACAGTATAATACTTGGCCCTCTTGAGGAAGAGCATTTTGTTCGGAATGTTATTCTAGGAAATTGGTCTTCATTGCATCCAGATGGACTCTATGTTTCCACAGGGTTTTAAGAAAAATGAAAAGAAAATGTTGTGTTTGCTTCTTGTCAGGCCAGAGCTTGTTTGCCCACATCCAGGCCAGCTGGCCAACCGCTTGCTTAGAGCACACCCCATCACGATACCAGCAATCCCAGTACCTGCTAGTCTCCCTCACCTGGCCTCTCTGGTTTCCCAGCCACTGCCTTCTTTATATGGGCTTTCCCATGTAGCCTATGGTGTCGTATTCCATACTTTGTTGGAACTCTGGCTGAGGTTGGAAAAGGGGAAACATTCAGAGTTGTAGATGCAGTTGGAAGTTCACCAACCCCTTGCCTGCTCTGGGAGGCCCTGTCTGCCTGCCTTGATGGAGGCGGTGTAATGGGGCAATGAGGTACAGCGATGGTGAGGTTGTCTGTTAAATGTACCATATTTTAGCTGTCGGGGAAGACATTTCTGAAACCAAAGAAAATTGAGGTTTTGGTGTTTTTTTTTTAAGTTCTACTAGTGCTAATCTGAGTTCCTTGTTAGGCCAGTTAATAGCCTTCAGAATAATTTTCTGTTGCTAATGGGAAAAGTGTTTCAGTTTGATGGAATGAGCACTATACCAGGAGTCAGAAGAACTGGGGACTCAGGTCAGCTCTCCCTCTGATTTCTTCTGTGATCTTGGCCCCATAATCACCTCTCTGGATGTCAGTTTTATCTTTAAAATGAGAAGATTGGGCTCAGCTATCTCAAGATCAGCTTGCTATTCCGTGATCTTGTGACGACCTGTGAATGTACCATTCACCTATTCAATCAATATCTATTGAACATTTGTGTATTTCAGGTACTTCCCTGGGCACTTGGTCAGGATGGGGGAATGTATCCACAGATGAGGCACACTGATCCATTCATTCACTCATGCTTTCTTTCATTCATACAACAAACATTTATTTTTGTGCCAAGCACTATGCACAAAGCTATGAGAGATACGAAGGTGAATTAGACACAGGTTTTGTTGTTAGGCAAGGTCTTGAAGGGGTTCCTGACCACTCTTTCTGGCTTCAAATCAGGTAGCTTTTGGCTAGGAAGGAAGCATTCCAGACGGAGCACACAGCATACACAAAGTACAGAGGCAGGAATCACAGGCTGAGCTCAGAGATGAGACGTAGTTCATTTCGGCTAGAGCCTACAGGACGCAAAAGGGAATAATTAAAGCAAAGTTATAAAGGTTGACTGGGGCCAGTTTGAGAAGGTGTTTGGATGCTAGGCTGGGGGATTTGGGCTTCATTTGGTTTTGCAATCAGTGAGAATTGTGCATGATTTTTAAACAGAAGCAATGTAACCAGAGCTCTCCCTGGAAGCAGACAGGGAGACCAGTTTAGGGGGCTTGGCTTTGGGCTGCATCATTGTCATTGGAGAAGAGGGCTGAGGTGGAGCTGGGCTGCAAGTCCTGCCCATCTTCCAGCCCTGGTTCTCCTTTGAGAGCTTTTGGTGGAATCACTGACATTGTGGCGATCAGTGCATTCGGATCAAGTCAGGGCATCGGGCCGTACCAGCATCCCTAGCCCAGTTTCCCCCTATGCGTGACTGATGAACTGGTGGGACAGCCAGGTCTCTTTCCTGAAATGAAAGGCCACTTCATCCACGGAAGCGTTTCTACGGGCAAAATTCAGTACCATGCCAACCTACCTTTGAGACAGAGGTTTTTCTGTTGTTTCAATACAGCAGGGTGTGGCTTTGCTTCATCTCTGGCTAATTCCAGCACCACAGACACTATGGGGTAGGGCTGGTAGAGGTCAGCTCTACCAGAATCTGGAGCTGCTAGTTTCTTAATTTTGGGGTGTGCTGAGGACATCCTGCCTGAATTCAGCATGCTAGACAGCTTTGAACAAGGGCTGAGGGCCATGGGCCGTGGGCCAGAGGGTGTATTTCCAGTAGCCTCATAGCAGAATGCTCCACTACAAAGAGCTGAAGCTTTGGGGGGCACGGGACATCTGCATAGACAAGGGCACCATATGTGTGTGGGGCTGGGGGAAAGCGGGGTTGGTGAAGGGAGGATGGTGATTGGGTCCAGTTTGCTGACACAGCCTGGTGCCAGGGGCTGCCTGCCCCTTGGCTAGATGCCGCTGGTAGCTGATGCATCCCCACCGTTATATGCGACCCAAAAGGACAGGCCAGCAGGAGTTGCTAGTGCTCATACTTTTCCTTTCCTCTGTCTGTTTTGCCAGGACTGACCTTATTCATAGTCAGTTTCAAAAGTCAGTTCTTCAGATATGCACAGACTGTATTTACTTAATAGGATTATTTGAGGGTTAAGTGATCATTTATTAAGAAAAGTGTACAATGCCTAGCATAAATCAGATATTCAGTTAATTCCTTTAAAAAAAACAGGGGTGCCTGGGTGGCTCAGTGGTTAAGTATCTGCCTTTGGCTCAGGTCATGATCTCAGTTTCCTGAGATCGAGCCCTGAATGAGCTCCCTTTCAGCTGGGAGTCTGTTTCTTCCTCTCCCTCTGCCCTTCCCTGTCCCGCTTATGTTCTCTCTCTCTCTCTCTCCCTCAAATAAATAAATAAAATGTTAAAAAGAACTTAAAAAAAAAGATTTTATTTATTTATTTGACAGAAAGAGACACAGTGAGAGAGGGAACACAAGCAGGGGAAGCAGCAGGCAGGAGAGAAGTAGGCTCCCCGCTGAGCAGGGAACCCTATGCAGGGCTCGATCCCAAGACCCTGAGATCATGACCTGAACTGAAGGCAGACGCTTAATGACTGAGCCACCCAGGCGTCCCCAAAAAACTTTTTTTTTTTTTTTGAGATAATTAAGGACTTACAGAAAGTTATAAAAATAGTACAGAGGATCCTGGTGGTAGAGTGGTACCTCCAATGGTAGACTCTTAAGTAGTTATAGTATCAAAACTAGGAAACCAAGGTGCCTGGGTGGCTCGGTTGGTTAGTGGCTGACTATTGAATTCGATGTGGGTGATGATCTCAGGGTTATGAGCTTGACCTCCACTTCAGGCTCCGTGCTCAGCTCAGAGTCTGCTTGAGACTTTTTTCTCTCCTTCTTCCCCTGCCCCTTGCTCGTTCATGCACTTGCTCTCTTTCTTGCTCTCAGTAAATAAATAAAATCCTTAAAAAAAAGCCTAGGAAATTAACTTAGGTACAATACCTATTGGTAACTATACCACACTTTATTCAGAATTCCTTTATCTTTTCAGATAAAAATTATAGGACTTCCGAGTTTTTTCCTAGCTCCAAAATGCTATATATAGTGTCTTCCTTGTCCTTGACTTTACTGTGGCATCTGACTTTCTAGAAACTTTCTCCTTCCTTGGTTTTTATAACACTGTGAATCTCTTGTGACCTCCTCACATCTTCCTGGTCGTCTTCATTGTTTTCCTGTCTTCTATGTTGTATGTCTCCCCAGATTCAGGTCTCAGCCCCTGCTCTTCCTCGCTGGGGTTTTTCCTTAGGCGGAATCTTGCTTCTGTCTTTTTTTTTTTAGAGATTTTTTTTTTTCTAATATTTTATTTATTCATATGACAGAGAGAGAGATCACAAGTAGGCAGAGAGGCAGGCAGAGACAGAGAGAGGGGGAAGCAGGCTCCCTGCTGAGCAGAGAGCCCAAGGTGGGGCTCGATCCCAGGACCTTGGGATCATGACCCGAGCCGAAGGCAGAGGCCTTAAACCACTGAGCCACCCAGGTGCCCCATCTTGCTTCTGTCTTTACTCGAGGATTCTGAAGTCAGTATTCCACCTCAGAGTGCCAAGCCTCTCTCCAATTCCCTCTTTCTGCCTGTTTGCAGAATACTATCCTAAACAAAACTTATCATTATTTAAACCCCAAACCAATGCCCTCGTGCCTGTCTGTTGGGCTTCCCTGTTTCTGTTGTTGACTTAACATTACAACTGCCCAGAACTGTGTGAGGAAACTTTTGGGTCATGGATACACTCCCTGTCCTGATTGTAGTGAAGGTTTTGCTGGCTTTATATATGTCAAAACTTATCAGATTGTACATGTTAAATATGTATATATCAATTATACCTCAATAAAACATTTTTTAAAGGTTTAAAAAAAAAAAAAAAAAGACCGTCCCAGAGACAAACAGCCTAGGTCTGAGTCCAGGCTCTACTCACTCATCTCTGTGCCTCATTTTCCTCAGCTGTAAAAGGAGGATAATAACAGTAACTTACTATAATGGAATTGGGGGGAGGATTAAGTCAGTTAATTCAGGTAAAGTGCTTAGAACCTTCCCTGCTGCAGGTGAAGCCCGCCAGGTGTTTGTTGTTACGGGTTACTCATCTCAGGCTCACGGCGTCTGGCACAGAGTAGGTGTGCAATAAGCATTTGGGAATGAATGAGCGGAAGAAAGAATGCTGCTATGATCTTGAAGTGCTAATTTCCCCCCCCCCCAGCTTTCACCCAAGTATTTCTGCTTTTTTAAAATCCAGCACCAGTTCTGCACTTTTTCTCCCCTCCCCTGAGTCCACAAGGCCCTGCTGGCCTCCTTCCTCTCCCTCCTCCCTGAAGTTTTGTGTTAGTGTTTTTGGCACTGACTCACAGCCAGATTTGTTTGTGTGTGTGTGCAGTCAGCCTCGGGTGTATGTATCTTATCTTTCCGTCTACCTCGGATGTCTTCTGAGGGCATGTGTCCTTTCTAATTTTTTTTGTCTATTTCCCCTTTGCCCATGCTGGGCATAGAGTAAATGCTCTATAGATGTGGAATGAATGAATGAATGGTATATGATTTGCAAGGTATTAGGAAGGCTTTGTGCAGTGATACAAATTCCCATCAGTTCATTATGAAAACAAACACAAAACTTATAAAATGTATCCCTGAAGGGAAAATTTCCAAGTGTGTGCAGGTGGCAAGTGGTCCTACTTCTGACCCTCTGAGTCTACAGCCATACCACCCTGAATGCGCCCGATCTCATCTGATCTCAGAAGCTAAGCAGGGTTGGGCCTGGTTAGTACTTGGATGGGAGACTTCTGACCCTCTGATCTCACCTTCCCTTTTGGGTCTCAGGGGAGCTGTAGACCTCCTTAAGAAGCTTGGCCCGAGCTTCGACACCGATCTTCATCTGAGTCCCCTGAGGACAGCTGAGGCAGGCTACTGGAACTGTGCTGAAGGCTTGTCTGAACCACAGTGAGGGAGCCAAAGGGGACTTGGCAAAGGGGGTAGGAGAAGCTGAAACAGACCAGGTCACTCAGGCCAAGACACTGCATCTCTTGGCCAAGGAGTTGGGTACAGTTCCCCTGACTCTGGCCTGATCCTCTGTTTTCTAGCTGCTGCCTCTTGCTAATGTGGAAGGTTCAATCTGAAAGCTAATTTGTTAGAAGATCCTTCTTGGACACCTTGACATTTTTGTGTCATAGACCAGAGAAACTGGTTTCTCTTTTTCCAATTTGAAGGGACGCACTCAGGATGATCACTATTTAGGCGACACTCTTGACACTCCATTTCTTACAGATGTAGTTCTGGCTGTCTTCTGTGCAAATCTAATAAAATAATGATACCTCAGCCATACCATCAGCAAGACATCCATACTGTGGCTGTTACTTGCACAAAATTATACATTATTCTGTGCCGTCCCTGCTGGGACCTGATCTAGCTTACAAGTTGATCATTACTCATGCCATTCCTTTGGATTAAGCATTGCCTTTTCCAGCAGTATCTCCCACTGGGGATGGTAACATATCAGGTCCCTCATATCCTGGAGCATGTTTGTTTATCAACATGCATTCCTCCCCTTCCCAAGAAATCTGGAAAACTCATAAGCACTAGATGCCTTGGGACAGAAGAGGCCCAGCTTCTGGTCATTGTTCATAATAATAGGCTCCCATTACATTATTCTTTTCATTTACAAAGTATAGCATGCCTCATGTGTTTTTTTTAAACAGTTCTATGAAATGGGTGTTGTGTTCCAATTTTTGCCAACGAAGAACCTAAGGTTCCTAGAGAAAAGGCTTGGCTTGTCCAAGGTTGTGGAGCTGGTAAGTGCTGAAGCGCTGGCTCCAAACCCTGTTCTCTTTCCTTTGTACCTCCTGGCCTCTCCTACCAGTATCTTCTCTTCTCTTTGATCTGCCTAGGCTTGTTCTGGCTTTCACCCCAGGTTTTTTTCTGTGATTCCAAGCTAAACTATTTATTACTTTCTCTGCTGCTGCTTTTTTTTTTTTTTAAGATTTTATTTATTTATCTGACAGAGAGATCACAAGTAGGCAGAGAGGCAGGCAGAGATAGAGGAAGGGAAGCAGGCTCCCCGCTGAGCAGAGAGCCCGATGTGGGGCTCAATCCCAGGACCTTGGGACCATGACCTGAGCTGAAGGCAGAGGCCTTAACCCACTGAGCCACCCAGGCACCCCTCTCTGCTGCTTCTATACCTTTTTAGTCTTGGGAGGGTTCCATAGATTCCAGCAGGAAGTTTATTCCTCTCAGACCCTGAGATTCTTTTGTGACTTCCCATGCTGACTATGGAACTCCATCTAGCTCCCCTAGCTAGAGCTCCCACTGTCTCTGCCTTTATTTTTCCCACTGTCAGGTTTATCTTTGGTCTGAACCTTAGACCCTGCTTTGTCCCTTGTCTTTTTTTCTCTTGATCTGTCCCATAGTTCTTATGGTTCTTCCTGTGAGTCTTGCTTCTTTGATAGACTAAGGCTTCCCCTCCTATGGGGTAGGCTCAGTTTCCCACATTTATTTATTTACTCTTCATTTATTCATCAGCTACTTTTGGAGTGCCTGTGTCGAGCACTGTATTTAGGCATGGGGAGGGGTGTGTTTCCAAGATGTTAGGATATGGTTGAGGAGACCAAAGAATCAGTAGCCCTGTACTATCCACTATGATAATGGTTATGAGGCATAAACAAAATATGTTTGTGGGAACATAGGAGGAGGGACACATCATCCAGTTTTGGGGGTGTCAGAGTGCTTGCTTCAGCAGCACATATACTAAAATTGGGGGTGTCAGAGAAGTCTTCTTGGAAGAGATCATGTCTCAACTAAGTCCCAAGGGATAAGTTCAAGTTGGCTTAGAGTGAGTGGTGGTGGTGGTGATCTGTAGGGAGGCAGAATGAGCTGTACGAAGCTGTACATTTAGGGACCTGCAAGCATTTTAGCCTGACTGGAACAGAGATTGTAGGGTTGGTGAGGGAAGACATAGGAGAGGTAATCTGGAACCAGACTGTGCAGGTTCTCATTTTGTTCTGAAGGGGGTGAGGGGTCACAGAAAGATCTTAAGTAGAAGAATGACTTGTTTAGGATAGTGTTTTAGAAAGATCCCTGTAGTGCCAGAGTGAAGGATAGATTGGAGAGAGACACAGTGACTCAGGTCTGAGTTGAGAACTTGAGCTAAGATATGGCAGTGATAAAGGAGAGAAATGAATGGTTGCAGAATATAAGGAAGGTGGGATTGCTAGGGCTGGGGGCTGATCAGCTGTCTGTACAGTTAAGATGATGTGTGCTGTCTTGCCTCCCCTTATGTTTGTCTGCCTTGCTTTGGCCTACATGCAGTCCCTTTCTACTGTCAGAAGAGAAATCTGATGTTTGATTCCTGGTTGGCTGTGTTTACCCATCCCTCTTCCCATACCCCATTGTCCCTGCAAAGTCCTTCTACTTTTAGCTAACCCTCCCCTTATCATTGCCTGATCAATGTCCAGGGCATTCTTTCAGTTTGCATTTGGAAACCTGAGTGGTACCATAGGTCAACCAAAAGGTGTCACCCAAGTTTCCACGCAGGGTACTTCACTCCCCAATGCCCCCCGCCTGGGTGGTGCCATCCTCTTTTCAGAGTGGTACCTGGGGAGGACTGAGATAAAAGGTGACCTTATTTGCTGAGTTACCTCTAAAGGAGGAAGAGACAAGTATCCCTCTTGCATTTTTAGAGATCTTTAAGATCTTTAAATTTTTAGGGATCTCTAAGATCTTTAAATACAGCAGGAAAGAACATGTAACTAATTCCTGTCAAGTGAAGAGGAAGGCCTGGTGTGGGTAGATTGAAATGCTCCAGGTTGGTGACATTTGGAACTATCCCCTCCATGGTCGCGCTGACCAATTTAATCTTTTATGGAATACAATAGAGCACTAGCATCGGAAGGGACCTTAAAGTTTATCCAGTTTTTCTGCCTTATTTTGCAGATGGGGAATTTGAAGTCTCTAGGGCTGGTGTGGCTTGCTAAGGTCACGATTAGCTAGTGGCAAAACTGGGACCAATTCGAGGTCCTCTAGTTCAGCTCTTGTTCACTAGTCCCATGAAAGTATTTTTTTTTTTTTTCCTTTGGTCGTAAGTTTGACAGTTTGACAGACTGGAGAATAAAGAACAGGCTGTTTTAATGACAGTGTAGTTTGATAGTCTCACTTTTCCCAGGAGAATGGAAGTAGCTTGTCCAAGGTCACAGCGGGAATGAGGGGTAGAAGGGCCACCAGACTTGGAGTCTCCTGCTCTTGCCAGCATCATCCAAGGTCTCAGTTGGGATCCAAGGCTTGGCCAGCTGGACTGCAGGAACCCTGAGCAGCAGTGTTCTTCAAATGCATCACAACCATAGCCAATTTCTTAAGTTCTGAAAGACACAATTTCTTTCCTTTTTCTTTTTCCCCTGAGTGGTTTTTTTTTCCCCTTATTTGATAAAAGTGTGTGGCTGTGGAAATTACGTCAGTTTAATTAGGCTGCTTGACACAGTACTTTTCCACTGAATTTACTAGGATCTGTGAATTTGTTGTCGCAAACTGCACTGCAGGCTGCAGTATCTGATTGGCATGCCAGGAGCATCACTAGCGAACAGCTAAATAGAGATTGGGGAGAAAACTGGGTCAGGAAACAGCCTCCCGTACCTGCAGCGGCTGTGGAAGGCGGCGCAGGGGCGGCAGGTGGCCACAGCATGGCACTGTCTCCCAGAGCCTGAGCCGCTGAGTGCCCCGCCCCCCCAGCCCTGCTCCGCAGCACCACCAACCCCCACCACTGCCCCCCTGCCCCCGCCTTTGCAGGTGATTGTTCCTGTGGCCATTTTGCCTTCTATTTCTCTCCAGGCTGCAAAGCTTTTATACCTGCAAAGCTGAGGAATGGTCCTTTTCTCAACTAAAAAGCTAAAGATTGGCTCAGATGGAATCTTTAGCCATTGGTGTTCCAAATCATGGAGCGAGTCTCTTGGCTCTCCAGAGCTGGGGTTGTCAGGGAGCTGGAACTGGGTTTGAGAGTTCTACACAGTGAAGAGGAAAGGGTTGCAATGTTTCTGTTTGTTTCTCTCCAGTCCCCTCCACATACACACACACACACACACCCGCTGCCCAATTACATGGCATTAATCTCTGAAGGTCTCAGTGCTGAGCACCAAGACAAATCAGGGGCTCCTAGAGGGAGGTGTGATGATTTGTCAGAAGGGTCAGGGGGAGCTTCTTTTTTTTTTTTTTTTTTTTTTATTTGACACAGAGAGAGAGAGCACAAGTAGGCAGAGGGGCAGGCAGAGGGAGAGGGGGAAGCAGACTCCCTGCTGAGCAGAGAGCCCAATGTGGGGCTCGATCCCAGGAACCTGAGATCATGACCTGAGCCGAAGGCAGAGGCTTAACCCACTGAGCCACCCAGGCGCCCCCAGGGGGAGCTTCTTAAAGGTAATGGCATTTGAGCTAGGCTTTAAGCAATGAATTGGGTCAAGATAGGAATAAATGAGGGAAAGACGCTGGTGGCTTACCCATACTGGTCTCAGGACTGCCTTGTAGAGGCTGGAGACCTCTCCTGTCATCTGGGGCTAGAACCCATCTTCTCACATTGGAGCTGACTGGGCCCCAAGGACCTTTTCATCTAAGCTCCTTGTTTTATAGATGGGCAGATGAAGGCACAGAGAAGAAGAGACTGGCACAGAGGCCAGCCCAATGCTATTCTAACCACACTACGCCCAGTTATGCACTTGTCCTCGTTTCAAATGGGGCTCCCAGAACATCCGCGTCCTCCTTCGGGATTTCACGGCTGTTATCTCCTTTCTGACTCCTCTCATGTGAACTCAGGGATGCCCAGTGGTCTCTACCTAGCAATTACAATTAAGGAGAGAACCGGAGTCATGTTGGCATCGGATTCCTGGGTCCGATTCTAGCAGAGATCTGGGATTCCTAGATCTCTGCTAGACAGTCATATCACTTCGTCCCTAGGCCAAGCCAGATGAGGCCAGAACTGGTTTCTCAGTAGGGCTGGTACCTCCCCAAGAATACTTGGTAGGTGGGGCGCCTGGGTGGCTCAGTGGGTTAAAGCCTCTGCCTTCAGCTCAGGTCATGATCCCAGGGTCCTGGGATTGAGCAGCACACTGGGCTCTCTGCTCAGTGGGGAGCCTGCTTCCTCCCTCCCCCGCCATGCCTGCCTCTCTGCCTACTTGTGATCTCTATCAAATAAATAAATAAAATATTTAAAAAAAAAAAAAAGAATAGTTGGTAGGAATGGGTCCTGCCTCAGAGCGAGAGCTAAAATTCTCACAGACAGAAAAGCTGAGTGTAGCAGAAATCCAGGCCATTGTACTTTTATGTTATTTTGTGAGAAAATTGGGCTTATTTTGACTGAAAATTGTTTTGAATGAAGTATACTTAAATTTACTGAAATGTGCTTTAAAGACAACTTTTGTTAGCCCATTTAAATTCTGTACAGCATCTCTTTCCTTTTGGAGGAGAAATCAGAGGGTGGGAATAAAACAGTCTCCCTAGTAATTTTCCCTCAGTCTTTTGGATGGTCTCAATTCAGTGTGAGGAATTCTGTCTTCAGACCAAGTACTGATGTTATAATTGAAATGCAGAAATATATACCCATTTTTTGATAGACATACCAAAGTTTGCTGATCAAGTGAACCACTTGCACAGGATCTTTCCAAGCCAACTTCAGAGCCAGCATGCTTTGGAAGACAGTTGACAATTCAAATGTCAAGTAGTCTGTGGCTTGAGCTGAGTGGAGTGAGCAGGAGAGCATGCTCGCAGACATGAGGTATTCTGGCTGTGAAATGGAGCTCTGACGGCCCTGGCAGTCAGGGGGCCAGATCAGATCCAGACCTCTTCAAAGCAGAGGCTCCCTTATTTTATTTTATCTTATTTTATTTTGGGTCAGACAGAGCATGTGGTTTTAGATGCCTATAAGGAATTTCCCTGGTCTTGGAAGGTATATTCATTTGTAAATTAGTAGGCCTTGTGTCTAGTTAGCATTTGCAGAAAGAAAGAAAGGAGGGAAGGGAATGAAGGAAAGCTGAAATGCTTCTTGATGCTGAGGCACGTTTCTACCCAGAGGCTGACACATTCATAGAAATTTCCATATATTCTCATTTTGGGGTCATACTAGGACTTGTCACCAGAGTGAGCATCATCTGAACAGTGCACAGAAGTGGTTGGAATAGACAGAGAAAAGCGGGAGAGAGATTGTATTTTGAAGTTTGTCAAGTCTCCTATCTTTCTTGCAGGGTTACATAAAGGGAGGCGAGAGGCAGGGCTGCAGCTGCAGTGGATGCCTGGCCGTGAGGGAGGCTCTCTGGATGAGAGCCACGCTGAACTCGTCCACCCCTGCCCATAGACTCCTTGATTAAGAATGCTTAAGAGTGGCCCTTAGTCTTCAACCATTGGTGTTGGCTATTGCCAAGGGCAGCTTGGAGAACCCAGGCTCCTTTCCCTGAGGACCACTCCCTTCCCTGCTCCACTGGTTCAGGCCATGGCCCATGGTCCCATTTCCAGCATTGGAAATGCTTTTCTGTTTCTTGGAGCCCTCATTGGCCCTTCCTAAGGGGAAAGTATATGAGACACAAAACCAGTGAAGGGTCTGAAGCAGTGGACTTCATACATTTCTCCTCTTCCCCCCTGCTCTGCTACTCTCAGCCCCTGAACACTTCCCTGAATGAACTTTCCTGACGCTAGACACCGCTCCCCTGTTCTGGCCATAGAGCAGATGTGGACTGACTGCTTGGTGCTATGTGGTCTTTCCTTCAAAGGCCGTAAGGCTGAGGTGAAGGAGGGATTGAAGTGCTCACGGCTGATGACTATTGTCCTTTAACACTGTTCACAAGACCTACAGACTCCCCTTTCCTTGTCTCTCCATGGCTGTCCTCTTGCTTACTTTGGTGACTTCCTGGTTCTGATGCTGGTTAGGAAGCCCAGGCAGCTTCCATGTGCCTCTCCCTTCCTTTCATACCCTAGGATTCCAACTCTGCGATTTCCCGCCTATCCATCCCCGTCCACTCCCTTCTGTTTTCACCTGAACTACTGCAGATCAGCTCTGGAAATGTCCGCCCTGATTGTAGCTTCCACTGCTTACCACCCAGGCCCCATCATCATTTACTTGTTTGCGTCTCAGGCTCTTCTATTAAATGTTCATTAAATGTTCTACGATCCATCCAGAGCAACCTTGTCAGAACAGAGAGCGAGAAAGCAAATATCT
>ML104142.1:50788-64455 GCA_003697995.1 Taxidea taxus jeffersonii
AAAGGGGCTCTGCTCACTGCCTCCCACTGCCTTGTATTCCGTAGCACTCAGGAACTCCCAGATGAAGCCAGCCTTCTGACTGGTTGAGGTTTCCTCTTCATTGATTCTGGATAACCAAGGTTCACTGTTTTTATGATTAGGCCTATGAGTAATTCCTTCAAGAAACTTCCTCATTACTTCACCAGGTAGACTAGTATCCATGTCACTGCATTCAAGAGGCACATCTGTAGGGCCTAGCTGCCTGAGTGCAATACAGGCTTCTGTATTGCATATGTGGTATGATCTCAACTCTTTAAAAACTTACTAATTGTGTGAACTTGGACAAGGTACTTGACCCCTCCAGGGAGGGCAGTAGCGCTAACCTTCTAGAGTTGTTGTGAGGGATCCAGGAATTAATATATATAAAGCACATAGAGCAGTGCTTAGCTCCTAGCAAGGGTTTTAGAAATGTTCATTATTATTATCTGATATTTGTTCTAATTGTCCTGCTCTGGGCTTTCGCTCCCCATCTGTAAAATGGAGGCTTTAAAACAGAAAATCAGGGTTCCCTCCTGCTCTGATATTTTAGGATCTTATTACAAATCCATCACTGCCTGCCTTCTGTTGGTGACTTCTGTTCCTGGCTACTTCTCTCCCAGGCTCCCACTCAGCTTCTGAAGGGCAAGGCCCCTGCATTTTCCTTTTGTTTCCTGCCGATCTGCAGTACCCAGAGCAGTGCCTGGTACTCGGCAGAGACTCGAGCACTGTTGTCTGAATCGAGCTTAGAGGGGCTCAGCCGCCTGCCGTGGCAGCAGTTGGAAGCACTACTCTGTAGGCCTGAACGTGATGTGCAACGAGGCAGAACCAAGGACAGCTGAGGAGGTCGGCTGCCAGCCAGCAGAGGGGGGCGGGGAGTAAACTGGGCTGGAGTCAGAGAAGGAGCCAGAAAATGTAATGGCAAACCTTGCAGCTTCGCAGCCGCCCCAGATACTTTGTACCAGAGCTGCTCCAGCCTGGGTGTAATGAAGACAAGCTAAGCAGGGGATCCGAGGTGGTGCCGGGGGCGCGGCCGCTGCTGCTCTTGCCAGTCCAGGAGAGGCCTTGGCTCCCTTTGTGACCAACGCCAAAAGAAGATGGCAGGGACTCTAAGTATGAGAAAGCATGCAGTCCAGATGAAGGAGGGGCCAGCACTAGCAGGGTAGCGGGCTAAGCAGACAGAGACAGCCTCGGACTGTAGAAAGAGCATAGCCTGTGCAGGCAGACAGCCTTGGTTCACACCAGCTGCATCTCCGCGTGAACCTCCATTTCCCCCCTCATCCGTGTAACGGGGGAACTCCACTTTGCAGGACTGCTCTGAGGATTGATGTGTGTGAGATACCTGGTATATAGGAGGTGTGAGAGAAATGCATGTGTGTGTATTTATAGTTCTGTTTGCTTCTCGTTTCTCTTGGTCAGGGTGGGGAGAGGGGAGAACGGCTTGTTAGTGTAACTGTGCTAGTGAAATCATTGTTACTTGGGAGGAAGAGATGATAACATTCTGGAAAAGTGTCCAGCGTTACCCAAGTGAGGAGAACATCAGAGGCCAAGGTGTGCCAGTGAGCTCCTGGAGGGTGGACCTGTTCTTTTCTGTTTTGTCCTCAGTGCCTGGTCTTGGCTCACAGTCTGTTGAATGCATGGTTGCTGAGTCAGGGAAGGTGGGCCCAGTCACACGGCTCTAGGCCTGTCTCCCTGCGTGTGTGTGAGCTGGGAGCAGAGACCCCCCACCACTGGAGGGAGGGATGGGGCCCTCCATGGGTGCCCTACAGGGTGCAGGCTGTATGACAGGAAGTGCCTGTTGACTCTGGCAGAAGGCCAGGAGAGGGAGACAAGCTGAAGGAGGAGAGTTCCTACCGAGGTAAAGCCTGGTTCTCACAGCCAGCTCCTCGCCTCAGCCTTTCTACCATTGCCTACTTTAGATGGATTCCTCCCCCTTCAGTCTCATTCCCTGAGATCTGGGCCCTCTGTGCTTGGTGCTGGGTCTCCCATGTGGTAGGCGCGAACAGTTACGGAATAGACTAGAACAGAATATAAGGGAGCCAAACTTTCCTCGAGTGTAGAAGCAGCTTTAGTGTCTAATGAATGTGTGACAGACAAACCAGAGAGGGAGGTAGAATAGAGACAGGTGGAAGGACGTAACTCAGGACCTGCTCTTAGAATGGACACTCCACAAAGTATGTTTGCTGTACCCATTTTATAGAGAAGAAACCTGAGACTCAGAGGATATATGAGTTGATCAGGGGTAGGTAGCAATAAATAGTAGAGCTGTCTGCCTGACTTACCAGACTGTTCTTTCCACCCTATCCCCTATCCGGTGTGGGTGGTGGTCAGGGAGAGCACAGACCCTAGGGTCAGATTGCGTGATTCTAGTCCTGGCTCCCACACTCAGGAGCTGTGTATAAGTGGCTTAACCCCCCTGTGTCTTGATTGCCTCATCTGGAATATCATATTATTGACCTCATAAGGTTGTTATATAAGTGCTAACAGTGCTTGGCACAAAAGTAGAGGCTCAATGAATGTTAGCTGGCATTATCATCATCATCATCATGTATGAGGACTTCAGAGGAGGAAGTAATTATAAGATGAGTATAAAAAGGCTTAATGCTCAGGGTAGGAACCTCAGGAGCTAGAGAGGGAAGTGTCTTCCCCACCCAGAATGCCAGAGACCAGTGCAGGATCTCAGCGTAGCTACAGAAGGGATTTGTAAAACTTAGAGCCTGGGGGCGCCAATCTGGGGGATCTGGAAACAGTGCTAGGCCGGATTGGTTCCAGATGGGGCTTCTGCTATCCGCTGCCCCAGACAGGGATTCAGAACCTGCACATTTGAGCCTGAAGCAAACCCCACAGCAGCCACACTTGAGGTTTCTCTAGGGAACAAAATAATTCTACTTTGCTACTTCATTTGCTTCCAGGTTTCTTTTCTCCCCTTCTTTTGCAATTTGGTTTGGTTCTTTCCTTAATTTTCCAGGGCGGCTTCTCTTGACATATTCTGTGTCTGCCATGAGGCATGGCCATGGCTAGACAGGACGGTGAGGCGGCATGAGTTCCTGCTTCAGACAAAGGAGTAGCTGGTGGAGTGAGGCACAGAGAAACTCAAGTGATGATCAGGAAGGAGAGGGCTGAGGCAGAGGCCACAGCTGGCCTGGCCCCTTCTGAGTGTGTGCTGTCCATGGTCATGCCGGCTCAGGGGGCCCGATTCCTCGTGTGTGATCAACCTGCCCCTGAAAGTTGTTCTTCGAAATGGCATAGGCATGTCAGGTGCCTGCTCAGTGCCTGCCATGTAACAGGTGCTCAGCAGGTGCTCGCTGGCTTGGCAGGTTCACCGGGCTGTTTCTTTCTTCCTGCTTTCCCATCTAGGATTTTCCTCTGTATCTCAGAGAGCTAGCTGACTGGCTCCCATTCGTGGGCAGAGACTGAGGTCAGCAGAGGTGACATGAGGGCATGTGACCACCACTTGCTCAGAAGATCCCTGCCTACCAGAGGCTGGCTCCCAGGTCTGGCTCCGTCTTTGGGGCCCTCACCTCTGTGTCTGGCTGAATTGGCTCCAGCTGTTTTGCTTCCCCTGGGAGCAGCTTATTTTGGCTTGAATGGGCAATTTGTTTGCCTTCTCTCCTGATGTGCAGTTGTTCAGCCTTCCCTTCCTGCAGAGAAAAAAGAGCTGACTGCATTTCCTCTCTCCCCGCTCCACACAGACCTTTGGAAAGGATTTTATTGGTGGCCTTTTCCTGGAGCATTCAGGCTTGCCAGACACGCATTGTTAAAGGGTTAGATATTTGGCAAGAAAGTGTCATGCCGCCTCCTCCTTCTCCTCCAAGCAAAGCCAGCTCTCTTACCAAATTGGAGCTATGATCTATGTAAGGATCTTTTCCCCCCTTTGTTTCAGTGATGATTTCCAATTATTGAACCTTTGTACCTTTGTAATATGTGTGGCAAAACATCTGACCTTCATTTGAAACCCATCAAGCAGGGTCAGAGAAGAATTTAATAGTGAGAACTAAATCTTTTTTGACACTGGCTGATCCTCTAAGAGGCCATACCTCTAAACCCCAGGGGCTTGCAGAGAGCTTAGAGGCCAAGTGTAAACTGTGCGGTCCTGTGCACAGTGTGATTGGCAAAGCATAAATGCTTTATATTATCTCATTTAATCCTCAGAGCAAATCGCTGAGTTGGTGCTGTTGTTAACTCCATTTTCTAGATAAGGGAAGCTGAAGCCTAGGCTGAGCAGTTTGTTGGGAGGAATAAGTGTGCCAGGTCTTTAACCCAGGCCTCTAACTTCAGAGCCTGTGGTCCGCTACCCCCCTACCCCCACCCCGTGCTGCCTTCCTGCGGACCAGTGACAGTCCAGTCTGGTTTTAAGGCCACCAGATAAGATGATCTCATCTCTTCCTTTCACTACTTAGTTTCCTTTCATGTTTTGCAGCCTAAATGTCTTCTCCTTCCAATTCAGCAGTTCTCTGAATAATCACCAGATAGAACTGTGAAGTTGATGACATTGTTTTGGAAAACCACCCCTTTTAGGATTCTTCTTCCCCCCCTCTCATTGTCCCTTACCACTTAAAAAATTAATTTACTTATTTAATTTTTGAAATTAATGCATGCATATGATCCAAACTTAAAAGGCATAAAAAGATTTAAAATGAAAAACTTTCCTCCTTCCCTGTCCTCCTGCTTGTCCAATGTACAAAAATCCTTCTACCGCATGTGCAACCAATGTCTATTAATCTGTATTTTTCTAGTTTCTTTTTGCACATATTAAGTAAATGCTAAGATATATTTTTATCCCTTCTTTCACATCAGTGGTACTACGTTGTACATAGTTTGTAGTGTCTTATTTTTTCTTTCAATAGCTTATCAGTATAAAAGCCTTCCTAGATAGTTATTACAGGTATATAATATTGCAGTATACCTATGTACCATGATTTATTTAACCCATACCCTCTTGATGGACATGTAGATCATCCCTGATATTCTGCTATTATAGGTAATGTGAACAACCTTGTGTATATATGTCATTTCATTTGTGGGATGTTGAAGAATAAATCCCAGGAAGCAAAATTATTGTATCAAAGAGTAAGCATAACTATTTTGCAAGAGTTAGTGCCTTCATAGGCAATTTTGCCTTCAGAGGAATTAATACCATTTTTCACTCCCACTAGCAATATATGAGTGCTTATTTCTACAGCAAGAGTATGTCAAGAAACTTTTAGATCTTTGCCAATCTGATAGGTGAAAAACTCCTAAGGGTGGTTTTTGTCTTTTTTTACTTTTTAAATTGAGTTACAGTATATATACAGTAAAGTGCACATATCTTAGAAGTCCAGTTTGATGAGTTTTTCCATATGCACATACCTAGGAAACTACCACCCGGTACAAGACACAGGACGTTTCAGGTACCCAAGAAGGTATCTCTCTTCTCAGGCAATACCCCAGCCCCAGAGTTAACTACTACTCCAGCTTCTGTCTCCAGAAACGAGCTATGTCAGTGGCTGAACTGCATATAAATGGTGTTACGCACTGTGTACCCTTTTGTGTTCAGCTTCTTTTGTTCAACATATTGTGTCTCTTAAGACTCCTCTACTTTGCATGTAGTGGAAGTTCTTTTTCATTGGTCAGTAATAGCCCACTGGGTGAATATACCACAACTCAGATGCCATTTCACTCTTGCTTCCCCTTGGAGGACTGTGGATAAAGCTGCTGTCAACATTCTTAAACATGCCTTTTGGTGAACATACACACTAGTTTCTCTGGAGTAGGATTTCTCAATCCGGTCCTTAGCATTAGTGGATAAACAATTTTCCAAACCCGTCGGCAATATGTGAGCGTTCCAACTGTGCCATATCCTTGCCAGGTGTTTTCAGTCTTGCTGATCGAGGCCATCCTGCAGAATAAGTAGAATGGAACCTCACTGTCATTTTCATTTACATTTCTCTGATAGCCAGTGACACGGAGTGCCTTTTCATATACTTAGAGGCCACTTGGGCAGCTTCTTCTGTTGAGTGCAAAGAGTTAAGTGCAAACACTTTCAAGTGGGTTTTTTTTTTTTTAAGATTTTATTTATTTGTTTGACAGACAGAGATCACAAGTAGGCAGAGAGGCAGGCAGAGAGAGAGGAAGGGAAGCAGGCTCCCTGCTGAGCAGAGAGCCTGATGCTCAATGCTCAATCCCAGGACCCTGGGATCATGACCTGAGCCAAAGCATTAACCCACTAAGCCACCCAGGCGCCCCTCTTATTGGTATCTTTTGATGCACAGATATCCTTAATTCCAATAAAGTCTAGTTTATCAATCTTTTATTTAATGGTTTGAGGTGTTCATGCTCTCTTTAAAACATTTTTGTCCGCTCCAAGGCCCTGAAATGAAAATATTCTCCTTTGTGTTCATCTGGAAACTTTATTAATGTTGCCTTTTACATTTAGGCTTAGAATCCATTTTGAATCTGTATTAAAAAAATCCAACAACACATTGCTCTAAAACCATCTATTGAAAAGTTTGTCCTTTCCCCATTGAATTTTAGAGGCTCCTTTGTTGTAAATCAAGATACTGTATATATGTGTAAATTTGGTTTTTGACTCTCTCTTCTCCTGCATTAGTGTATTTTTCTATGTGCATGCTAGTACCATTTCGCCTTCATTGCAGCTTTATAATAAATTCCAATATCTGGTGTTAGATTTTCCAGCTCTGTTCTCCTTTAAGGTGATTGTGACCTTTCTAGTCCCTCTGCTTGTAGTTATGAATGAAGATTGAGCACCTTTTTGTATATTCAGGAGCTCTTTGAATTTTTTCCTTTTTTTAAAAGTAAGTATGTATGTATTTATTTTATGTATGTATACATACATATGTATGTATTTTATTTAAAAGTAAGTATGTATGTAAGTAAGTATGTATTTATTTTATTTTTTTTTTTTAAAGATTTTTATTTATTTGACAGACAGAGATCACAAGTAGGCAGAGAGGGGTGTCTGGGTGGCTCAGTGGGTTAAAGCCTCTGCCTTCGGCTCAGGTCATGATCCCGGTGTCCTGGGATCGAGCCCCGCATCGGGCTCTCTGCTCAGCGGGGAGCCTGCTTCCCTGCCTCTCTCTGCCTGCCTCTCTGCCTACTTGTGATCTCTGTCTGTCAAATAAATAAATAAAATCTTTAAAAAAACAAAAAACAAAAAAAGAAACCAAGTAGGCAGAGAGGCAGGCAGAGAGAGAGGAGGAAGCAGGCTCCCTGCTGAGCAGAGAGCCCGATGCGGGGCTTGATCCTAGGACCCCGGGATCATGTCCTGAGCCGAAGGCAGAGGCTTTAACCCACTGAGCCACTCAGGCGCCCCATATATATTTATTTTAGAAAGAGAGTGTGTGTTCACCAGTGAGTGAGGGACAAAGGGGAGAGACAGAGGGAGAGAATCTCAAGCAGACTCCCCACTTAGCATGGACCTGACATGGGTCTTGATCTCAAGACCCTGAGATCAGGACCTGAGGCAAAACCAAGATTTGGATGCTTAACCGACTGAGCCACCCAGTCACCCCTGTATTTTCTTCTTTATGAAGGGCGTCTCCACATATGTATTAGTTTTTCATTGCTACTGTAACAGATTACCAGAAAATTAGTGGCTTAAAACAATACAAATGAGTTATCGTAGAGTTTGAGGTCAGGAGTCTGAAATTGGTCTCACTGGG
Source organism: Taxidea taxus jeffersonii (assembly GCA_003697995.1). Lineage (NCBI taxonomy): Eukaryota > Metazoa > Chordata > Mammalia > Carnivora > Mustelidae > Taxidea > Taxidea taxus. Next base: position 58,465 of record ML104142.1, read on the forward strand.
CTAAAATCAAGGTGTGAACAGGCGGCATCTTTTTCTGGAATCTATAAGAAGAGTGTTTTCTTGCCACTTGCAGCTTCTGGAGGCCACCTGCATTTCTCGACTGTGGCTCCTGCCATCTTCAAAGCCCCAAGTGGCTGGTTGAATCTTTCTTTCATCATACGGCTCTGACACTGACTCTTCTGCCATCCTCTTCCATATTTAAGAATCCTTGTGATTCCTTTAGGCTCCCTCTCCCACTCTGGATAATCCAGCATAATCTCCGTATCTGAAGGTCAGCTAATTAGCAAGTTTAATTTCATCTGCTACCTCAGTTCTCCTTTGCCATGTAAGGTAACACTCATAGGCTCCAGGGATTAGGACTTTGGGATGATATTGTATGGCTTGTCTCAATATCCTTTGCCTTTTTTTTTTTTTTTAAAGATTTTATTTATTTATTTGTCAGATAGAGAGAGAGCGCAGGAGTGAGCACAGGCAGACAGAGTGGCAGGCAGAGGCAGAGGGAGAAGCAGGCTCACCGCTGAGCAAGGAGCCCAATGCGGGACTTGATCCCAGGACGCTGGGATCATGACCTGAGCCGAAGGCAGCCGCTCAACCAACCGAGCCACCCAGGCGTCCCTCCTTTGCCCTTTTTTCCCAGATAGATTGTTGGTTTTTTTCTAATAAATTTCTAGGAGCCGAACACTTGGGTGGCTCAGTTGGTTAAGGGTCTGCCTTCGGCTCAGGTCATGATCCTGGGATCCTAGGATGGAGCCCTGCGTCGGGCTCCCTGTTCAGTGGGGCATCTGCTCCTTCCTCTCCCTCTGCCTCTCAACCTCCAGCTTGTGCTCTGTCTCTCAGATAAATAAATAAAATCTTTAAAAAATTTTCTAGGAGCTTTTTATTAAATTTTCTAGGAGCGGTTAGGCCTTTGTGGTTCAGACGACAAATGTATTTTCTCATCTTTTTTAGTTTCTGCTCTTGGTGTTTTTTTGTTTTGTTTTGTCCTGTTTTTGCCATGCAACCTTTTCTTTCTCTACAGATGAAATTTATCAGTCTTTTCCTGTGTGGCTTCTGGATTTTGAGGTAGAGAAGCCCTCCCTATTCCAGGGTATATAAGGCTTTTCTCATATTTTACTCTAGTACTTTTTAGGTTGGTTTGTTTGTTTTTTAACATGTAAGTCTTTGATTCATTTGGAATTTATTCTGATACACAGTGTCAAGTGTGGATTCAACTTCATTATTTTTCCACATGGCTACCTAATACTGTATCAACACTACTTATTGAATTCCCTTTCTTTGGCCGTCCTCCTGGATCCCATTGCTTCCAGGGCAACCCTACGGCATAAAGAGAGGCAGTGACTGACCCAAGATTGCCAGCTAGTCAGTGGCAGAGCTGGGGCTAGACCTCAGGTCCAGCTCAGGCTGCTCAGTCTGAAGCTGGTGGCTGGTTCTCGAGGAGCTTTCCCTGGGTTTGTGGCCTCCCAGGCTTTTGGCTAAGACAGAGCAGCCCTATGTTCCATGGGCTCTCAGTGTGCTCTCCCAGGTCATGCTTTGCTCATCTCTGGAGTGAGATATATTTGTTGCCACTGTCACACCTTGCTGCTTGGGTACTGCATTTTCTTCTCTATCAGGCTGAAAATGTGATCAAATCTTTGGTATTCAGGAGAGATGTTTTACAATTAATGCAGAGATGTATTTACAGACCACTGGTTATTGTTTAAGTCACATTTCTTTTAAGTCATTTGTTTTCAAGGCCTGGCCTCACATCACAAGGTGTGCCTTTTCAGCTTTCAATAAAGGCGGATTTTTTTTCCACTATGATTTCCAAAGAAGCAATGGTAGTATCACTCCACAGGAGTCATTCTATATGAGACCACATGTGAGGGTGCCAGGCTGTCAAGGAGGCTCATGTACTCACTAATTACTCTATCATGCCAGCCTTTGTGGGCACAAGGTTGCTTACCACATTTTAGCACAATGTTCTGGTCCTTTTAGGATTGTTTCCAGGAGCAGAAACCACAATCATGGCCCACTGTCCTTATTTACAAATACGAGGCTTGGGGCCTCGCAAAGGTAAATCTAACAAAGGTGAACTCAAGGTAGAAACTACAGAGAGGTAGATGAGCTGGAGGCAGCCTTCTGCCATGGGAGGGCTGAGGTCTGGTCCCAGCGTTGTCTGCTACCTGCTGTCTTTGTGATCCTGGGCAGTCACTTCTCTTTCTGGGCCTGAGGATCCCCGCACAAGAAATGTTTCTGAAGTCTCCTGCTCAGGTCTGGCCTCATGTTGACAAACTGTGTTGTACATTTAAACAAAAAAGATTAATTAATTTATTTAAATAATTTTTTATTGTGGTGTCATTTAATGAGGTCTACTGTCATAACAGATTTTTAAGTGTATGATATGGTATTGTTAGCTGTAGGCACAGTGTTGTACCAGGGGCCTCTAAAGCTTACTCATCTTCCTTCCTGAAATAGTTCCTTTTCTTGGTGTCCATGACACCCTGCTCTCTTGATTCCTTCCGTTTCATTGGCTGCTTCTCCTTAGTCTCCTTCATGGGCTCTGCCTCTCCTCCACCCAAATGCTGAAGGTCTGAGCACTCTGGGGCTCTGTGTTGGTCTCCTGTCTTTTCTTTCTCTGCAGGTTTTCCAGTCAACCTCATTCAGTCCCATGGCTTTAGAAACTTTTTGTATGCTGATGATTTCCCAAATTTTATGTTCAGCTCCGACCTCTCCTCTGAGCACCAAATTATATATCCAGGTCCCCATTTGACATCTCCACATTAATTTTAAATAGGTATCTCCAGTGTAATGTTCCCAGAATAGATCTTTTATTTGTCATTTTCAAGACCATCTCTACTGGGTCTTTTTCTCAGTATATGGATGGCATCACCATCGACCCAGTTGCTGAAGCCAAAAATCTAGGAGTCCATATTGATTCCTCTCCTCTCTCCATTCATCCTCACATTGACTCCTTTAGGAGGTCTTGCTGACTTTACCTGAGAAGGTCCACTTTGCTCCATTTCTACTACTACTGCTTAGCCCACACCACCAGGGTCCCTCCTTGGGACTGTTGCTATAACCCTAACTATACCAGGACTCCCTTCTCTTCCCCACCACTAGAAAAAATGGAATTCCTGTGGCATGGGTATATGGTAGCCAGAGTGCTTTTATGTGTCGTACCTCTTTTTTTTTTTTTTTTAAAGATTTTATTTATTTATTTGTTAGAAAGCGAGCACAGGCAGACAGAGTGGCAGGCAGAGGCAGAAGGAGAAGCAGGCTCCCTGCCAAGCAAGGAGCCCGATGTGGGACTCGATCCCAGGACACTGGGATCACGACCTGAGCTGAAGGCAGCTGCTTAACCAACTGAGCCACTCAGGCGTCCCATGTGTCCTACCTCTTAATAGGCTGAATTGTCTCTACCTGTCTTTTGTGCAGGGCGCTGCATCTGTCTGTTAAATACCGGCCGACTGTTACATACAGTATCGTCCTCATTCTTTCCCTTACTAGTTTGCTGTGTGGCATTCTGGGTGCTGTGGAGGAAGACAGCCAATGCTTTTTCCCTCATGGAGCTCACATTAAATGGGAAAAAGAGCTATGAATGAAGTCTGGCACATAGTTATGTACTTAATGAACAGTGAGTGAATCCCAAGCATAGAGTGGTAAGAATTAGAGGAAAGGGTTGAAAGGGAGGAATGATTAATTTTGCAAATGCTCGCAGAAAAGGTAGCCTTTGAGTGGAGGAAGGGTAAAGAGCCTTGTGTGCTGAGGGACCAACATGAGGAAAGGGAAGGAAGGCTTAGGCTTTAAAGAGTGAGTCGTGACTGAGCGACAGTGGCTGACCGTCAGGACAGCCGAGGATCAGCTAGGGCCAGGTCTCCAATGGCATGCTGAGGGGCATTGACTTTATCATATAGACAGTGTGGAGCCATTAGGGGTCATTTAGGAAGATACTTCAGAAGCTGACAATTATAAGAGAAGATAAAAGCCTTTAAAAAAATGGGTAATGCCTTTTGGCAGAGAAAAGAGAATGGATGGTAGTTGGGTGCCTACTACGCACTGGCACCGTTCTGAGCATTTTGCATATATCATTTCATTTTATCATAACCATGTAGGATAGGAAATAGACAAATGAGCATTGTCCCTATTTTTTCATATGGGAAATTGAAGACTCAGAAGAGATGGAGCAGGATTTAGACCAACTGTGTATCAATTCCAAGGTCTGTGCATATTCCCCCCTCATCTTGCCACATCCCTGAAGGGGGTCATGCTTTGGGTTAATTAGCATATAGGCAACGCCAGCTAATCCTAGAGCGTGCAGGTGACTTTGGAAGCCAGGAAGAAACAGCAACAGAGCTAGTACTGATAGCTCTTGTCTGCCTCTGCCCCATTGTCTGTCCTCAGAGCATAGCACCTCCAGGAGCATGGACAGCATGGGGCAGCTTTGACCATGACCAAGAAGTCAGGCCTGTGGGCCTGCTCTATGCTTTGAGCAAGCTTCCTGAGCCTGGGTGGCACCTAGACTCACAGTGTTGCCCCTTAGCACCCAAAGGCCTTGGCTTATGCTGGAGCCCTAAATACCACCTACCCCATGGCTGCTGTCCTTGCTGCCTCTTATCTCTCTGGAATTCCTCTTCCTCCTGGGTGTACCGAGAGCTCTTAACATAAAACAGCTGAGACTGTTCATTCCAAAGTGCTCTCTCTGGGCAGGGCTTCAGCAATGCTCTGTTTGCCCATTTGGCCATTCATGGATTTACTGATTCATTCAGAGGCTGCACCATGTAGTAGAAAGAGCCTGGGGCCAAGGGACCTGAGTGCAGGACAACTGCTGTCCCCTTGGGCTGGCCACTTTCCTTCTCTGGCCCTCCTTTTCTTTATGGATAAAAGAAGAGAATTGTATAAGATAAACTTCAAGGTGTCTTTCAACTCTGCCCCTTTCTGGGTTTTGTTCTTCCATAGAGTCATACCTTGCCCCTAACATAGCATTAAGGGAATGCTTCTCAGAAGAGATCATCTTCAAGGTGGATCTTAAAGGATGAGTAGGAAAGGAGAAAGGCATTCCAGCAAATGGGATCAGCATGAACAAGAACACAGAGAAGGCATGGCATGTCAGGGGAAAAGAAGGGATCAGGAGGGGAACAGAACAGGGGAGACAAGTCTGCGGGATGTCTGCAGCCAGGTCACAAGGGCCTTGAATGACAAGCTAAGCAGTTGGGACTTCAGCTTGCAGGGTAACAGTAATATAGCATGATATAGCTCCTGTGCTATACTTTCTCTTTTCCTGGGGTTACAATTGCCTGTTTTTTCCCTTCTTCCTTTGATTGATTTTCTATATACTTCTATAGAGGAATCACAGAGGAATGGCAGTAGGTTTGATTTTGTGGCTTTGTAAGATATTAATTCAGCAAGCTTGTGCTTTTCTGCTTGAGACAAGAAAGATGCTGCTGACCTTTCAGACTTCAGCACACTGGATGTCTCATGGCTCCAACCAGGCATCCTGGCTCCAAAATCCCCATCAGTTTTCTTGGCCCGGACCCACCCCATCCTAGGTGTAACTCCAGGCCCAGCTCAAGGCTAATCCTTTCTTCTTCCCCCAAGCAGCCACGAGGCTAACAGGGACAGGAAGCTCACAGTGTAGTCCTTGTGTGGCACGCGTGGGGACGTGAGTGCCTCTGATGTGTGCTCATGGCTCCCAGTGTCCAAGGCTCTCCAACTCACCTGCCCTTTTTCATGGTCACCACTGCCTAGGGGTTCTCAGGAGAGGTTTGGTCCCTATCGTGCAGGTGAGGACAGGGAGTCTCAGAAAGCTTGCCTGATTTGCCCCAGGCAGCAGCGTTAGCCAGTGTAAGGAGTCTGAGGCCTTGGAGTTAGGAGGCCGGGGCTTCTGATTCCAGCCCCGCGGCTTCACATCTGTGTGACCGTGTGCAAGTTGTCACCTTCTCTGAACTGTGGGTTCCACTTCTTTGAAGATTGAGGTACTAACTGCTTTTATAAATGCTTGTCACCAGAGTGAAC